>OX579634.1:52755123-52816108 GCA_951230915.1 Antitrichia curtipendula | reverse complement strand
GGCCTAAAAGTCTCTGAAGGATGACAGAGAATCCTTCCATGTGTAAGAAATTTTATGTGAAAAGCTGAGGTCTTGCACAGGAGTTTGACCTCCAATGAGTGTTCTTGGTTTTTTTTGGAAGCAAATGATTCTCATGTTAGCAAAAGGATGATCAGCCGTCCGTCCTTCTGGGGTTAATGTGGACCCTGCGTACCAGCGTGTTTCCCTGACTCTGTAGATTGAAAGGTGCTTGTCCGGCCAGCTCTAGTTGTTCAGTGGCAATCTGTGTGAATTTATTAAAAAATGACAAACTGATATTTCGATGAGTTTGTTGTACATGTATGGGCCGGTCAAGCTTGGTTGTCGATCGACTTTGAAAATGTTGCTCTCAGTACGTACTGGTCCCACTCGTACCATACTAGCTTAGCTATGCAGTCGACGTCCACGTTTACTATTATTCAGAAGTACGTACCACATGATCGTTCATGTACTGAGCACCTGGTTTCCAACTGTACGTTGGGCCACTCGATGTCTCGATCGGCCCACTCAGTTTCATGATTCCATTCAGATTCATGATTCCAGAGTATTGCAATTAAAGTCTGTAACGTAACCTTCAGTTGATTTTATCCTTGCTTAATTGATATTGACCTCGACAAGAGATGGGATTCTAGTTTGAGAGTAGCCAGCTCTGGACTGTTTGGAGAGGAAGTCGGTTACACATCCGAATTACATTAGCAACCACTGATTTCATACCAAACACACAACATACTGTATACCAGAGTGAGTGATTTTACGTACGAAAGTTTGCAGGAGAGTTGGACGTTGAATGATTGTGACGACTGACGAGGGGTGCAATTTGCTGTTTCAATTTGGAGAAAGGATTTCAAACTCCGTGGTGTACAATTAATTCCAGCCATGGATTGGATTGTAATGGGCAGTGGGAAATTAAAACAAGTTTAGAGGACATGAGATCTTACATTCAACTTATATTACAGTAACTTGTCCGTTAACCGACCGCCCCTGCTGAAAAAAATGATAGCCGTCAATAATAATTTACAAAACTCCCCCTCCCTTTCATCTACCGTTGATTTGAAAAAAAACTCCGCAGTCAAATGGCATCTCTGCCGATGGTAATAGATATGGATACGGATTCAAATACGGATATTGAATGCTGAATACCAATACAAATATAGATATGAATATGGATCTACAATATATCCTATATTATTTGCAAGTACCCATCCCCCTTGGAAATTATAAATAGGAAGAGGGGTGGCAAGTCAATCAATTTTTTAAAATTAAAAATATTAAAAATTAAAAATTAAAAGGGGGATGGCGGATTGGTTGGTCAATTAAAAAAAATTAATTTAAAATTTTAAAATTTTAAAGGAGGGATCTTGTGAGTGAATGGAAGGGGAGTGCATTAATTGAAAATGCACCTATCTCTTACCATCTACTAAAAAGATGCATCCCCTCCAATTGACAATTAACACCCCGCCTCCCTCCTAAAAATAATGAGAGCCATTGATCTTCAAAAAATAATTTCCCCTCCCCCCTCCTACATTGTTGATCTTGAAAAATAAGAAATACGGATATGGACAATGTGGAATATGGTATGGTACATATACAAAATATGGAATACACACAATATGGACAATATAAAATACATACGGAACTGAAATGGCATTAACCCATATTGTTTGTTCATCAAATTGCTGTTGGAAAATACAAGTAGGAGGGGTACTAAATTAAAAGAACATTCCCTGTATTTGATTAAAGTAATTAATCAGAATGAATGAGTGACTATGCATTTTGAGGATTAATTCAAAATGCACTTGTCCCTAACAACTTACAATCTACAAAAATGGAATTATTTTGAGAAGCAGATGAGCGTACGTGCTCATCGCAACAAAGCTGTACACTTCCAGCTGCTCGGTACATTTGCAATCAAAAAAATTTAATTTGATTGAAAATCCTACTAGTTTGAGATTATGTTTTTCCACACATACCATCACTACAAAAATATGAGCATTCTATGACTATGTCTATGATTATGTTTTCAATCATTTAGCACAAGTATGACTACTGTAGAAAACTGGCTACTGTAGTCATTGTGGACGAGTCCTTTATACAAATGACTACATTTTTATATCACCATCTGTCTTCTTATAAAGATAGTTCATCCATGAAAAGTTTATACGTAGCATTTGACGTGGTGTACGCTTTATGACGTGGCACTAGGGCCCACTGAGTCATAGTTTAGTCATATTGTAGTTACGGGAGGTTCTTTTGGTGGGTCCCACTTTATCCATGTGGCGGTGTGTGATTGGGGCGGCCATTTTGGCCAGGTTTGGCGTTGCATCCAAGTTGCTTTTTAGTAATAACGTAGTACAACCGTAGTTGAGGTATGGTTTTCTGAACTGTGTTAGTTGTACTGCAGTGATATATGAGTTGTATGGCAGTCACATTGCATTTCTACTCGCCATAGCTCAGTTGAGCTATAGTCATCTTCTCCAGTATAGTTGTAGTGCAGTGGCAATTGAGTTGCATGTCAATCATACTACAATACTACCAAGTGATTTTCATTTTTTCTATGAAGGCGTTTAGTAACCGTGGGTTTTATTTTGTGGCCACTTCATTACATAGAGCTGCATGCAGAATAAGTGCACATGTCAATGACAACTACAACAATGTCAGAGTCCTATTGAAGTTAAGCATGCCCAAATTTAGATAACAATGTAGGAGACCCCCCCCAAATGGAATACGTTTGGATTGGGGAACACCTCAATCGAGAATTTGTACTGATTTAGGTCTGTAATTTTGGACAATGACAACTAACATTGTAATAACGGAGGCCCTTCACACGTACATAATTGAGGGACTTTGTCCTATACAAGAGTGTATTTATTGCCCCCAAAACTACACTACACTTCCTTCGTGCCATGGAAAATGTCTAAGAGTTGTGTCTTATGTACTTGGCATCCCAACTGACATTGACCCCTTAAACATTATGAAGAACGTGTTGCTCCGCCTCAGCCTTGGGGAACATCAGCAGCACATTTGCTTGCGAGACTAACCTCACGTCCACTTTGAACCAGGTCTATGGAATAACCATGCAGTGGAACTTGTTGACACCTCCTATGCCGTTGATTCTTCCTTGAGCGACCTTTTGCTTCACGGCACGCGGATTGACCAGGTAGATGTCGTCATACAAGGTAAACTGCCATGCGTTTAACTCATGTCAGTGGATTGAATAGTGATCCCCCCGTGTTCCCATCAAAATATACCCACCCATATTGCATGAGGACCTCGTAGCTGCAATAGCTACACAGTGGCTTTGACATGGCCAGTGAAACAAACATATGACTATTCACTGATTCCACAAAGACTAATGAATGACTACAAAGGCATTGCATGCAGACAAAATACATTCGGTGACTACAGTGTGACTGAAACATGGCGATTGCAACTACAATATGACTATTCAATGACTACATATCGACTACTGAGTGATTGCACAGTCATTCCGTACTACTCTAGTGCTAGCAAGTAGCAACGTTGGATTGGTAAGGGACTTCCATAGAATCCTGATCAATTAGGGCCGTCCACATATTGGTTCACGCTAATTACCTCCTTCTTAGAAGTGCTATGCTTCTTTTGATCCAACGCTGTTGACTTCGACCTCCTCTCCCTCGTCTCCCTTGTCATCACTTTCTTCTACAAATATGCACAAAAAAAATTAGAATTGAAAATGAGGAGAAGGTGAGGGGACATTAATGGAGTTGAACCACGTGGTTCACAAGTCCTCTCACCTTCCAATGATTCCAAATTGGCATCAGTTTTTGATTTTTGAGTGCTTTCATGCCCTTCTATTGCTGGAATTGGAGAAATTGTGGCCCTCCGCAAATGAAATTCTGTGATAGTCTTGGCAACGTATAGGGCCTCAAACATTGGCCACAAAGTAAACTTCAAATAGACGTTGTCATCTCCTACTTTCTTCAAATCAACCACGTAAAACGAGTCTGTGATGAAGACATTTGCATCAGGATTGCAAGACACTCTTGATTTGTTATTGTCAAAGTAGCTCTCGCCTGACCCGATGGAGAATCAGGGAGTGCTACTTTCGCATTTACCTCGCTTGGCTGTGAAGGTTTGCGAACTCTCTTCTGCTTCTTAGGGGATGGTTTGGTCGGAGATGCGCCTGGCTTAGCCACCTTTGCATCCTGCGGTTCCTTTCGTTCTTCCAGTTGCTTTCGGTCCTGCTTTGGCTTTGTGACCTCTTCTTCGGCTCCCTCCTCTGCGGCCTTGGTGTCCGACGTTGTGTTTGTTTCCTCTGTTCCCTCCCCGGATTTTTCCTGCAAGCCGTCACCATCAACTGCTGTTGACTTTGTCTGAGCACTGTCCCATAATTTTTTTTGGAGTACAGGTATCGCCTTCGCCGTCTCCGCCTTCAATTACTTTGCCTTTTTCGTCTTGCAGTGCAATATATTCCTCTTTATTGGCAGTTTTGCCATGATTGCCACCCAAGGGGATAGGAAGCTTGTCTCGTTTCTTCAACTCCGGCACGACTTCAAGGATGGTGGGGGATACTTCCTACATCACAATTTTGGGGGTTTCAGCAAGGTCCTCCTTGCTCATTGGGTCGTTCCCGTCTGCAACAGAGGACAGTTTTGGCACTTCTGCCTTCTCAGTTGACATTGTCACTTCTGCCTTCTTTATTGTCCCTGCCGCTTCTACCTTCTTGTTTGTTCCTGTTGCTTCGGTTTTTTTTTTAGTCGCTGCCACTTCAACCTTCTTTGTTGTCACTGGTGCTTGGGCCTTCTTGGTCGTCACTGCTGATTCTCCGTTCTTGTTTTTTGCTGCTGGAATGGCCGTGCGAGCAGTTCTCAACTTCACAACGAAGTTAGTGACTTCTGCCGGTCTACAAAACACCTCCTGACCCAATGCAAGAGTGTCTGCCCTTGGAAGCACTCCTGATGTTGGCATCTCCAAGCCTAATTTTGACACGGATGCGCTGCCGTACTCATTGTCTTTGGATTTCTCCATGATAGCTGAGAACATTAACTTTAGTTCCTCAACTTTATTATTGGTGACCTCTACACTCTTCATAACTTTTGTGAAGTCCCTCTTGAGATCAGCCTGAGACTTCTTGATGGCACATATCCTAGTTGCAACTAATGATGCATTGTAACGATGCAATAAATTGTGCAGTAGTGCGTCATAACGATGTGATAATTGTTAAATTAACGTGCGAACTCATGAAACAACAGTAACTACACGATAACGGTTGACAAACTGTAGGTTATAAATTTTGTGATGGAAACCTACGCAGCCGCCGCCATTTCAAAGAACCCTACCCCAAATGCAAAATTGTGGCATCGTACTCACATTTTGCATATGTTTGCCTCTACGGGCTTCATGGAGTGCCTGACAAACGCCACAGGCTGGTCCCGTTCCATTTCGTAAGCAAACTTCTACTCTTCTCCATTCGCCCGCGTAGATTCCTCTATACAAGAAAATTAGAGGTCAGCTACCAAACGCATAGAACAAAAGAGCATCAGGTTGTAGGCTAGGAAGGCAGACTCTGGAAGTTGGATCGATCACTGTCGCCGCTACTCTCCACGTGAAGTGAAACATACAGCGTCGACGGTGGACGAAATAAGAGACAACGACAGTGGAAAGGCAGTAGATGGCGCAGAAACAATTCAGCTTGTAGTTGAAGAGTGCAACAAGGACGCACTGAATCCAGCATTGTGGAGGACAGGGCAATGAATGTTTATCACAATTGAAGGCGGCCCCAAATCCACCTCGAAGATACGGTAATTAATGTTCTACACTAGCAATTGATGTACGAGCAAAAACTGTGGGTCATGGACACCGGGGTTAGTTGAAGTTGGTGGGGTTGTTGTACAGCTTATTGCTATAATGGCTTCTAATTGGCAATCCCACCTGTCAAAGTAACCCTTGAAGAACCTGCATGTCTTTGGGTTTAGGATTTTAGGTTTAGGATTTAGGAGTTGCCCTTGCCGTCCTCTATTGTACATTTGTACAACATGCATATGTAGATGGCTCTGTTTCCAGGATTGCTAGTATGTGAGCCTATGAGCTTGAGCATGAGCCTATGAGCTTATGAGCCTGTCGTTTTTTGGATGGATTACCTATGACCGTGGACCTATGACCGTGGATTTAGGGTTGAAGGTATTACGAAAGATTTATTCTATTTTGGATTCACTAGAAGATAGTAATGATCCAAGTAATCTTGAACTTATTTTTATGAGAATTGTTTAAATTTTAGTCAAATAAATTTATAATATACAATACAAAAACAAAAACAAAAAAAGAATTTGCCACATTCATAGACTTTGAAAACTATTGAAAGTAATAGGGAGAGAATGCAATAGATAACAATGCCAGTCACAAAGGCATTGTATTGAAATACATAAATCCTAATCCGAGACTTCAAATCCAATCCAATCCAACTTAAGCTAAACATCTCCAAATTAGGTACTATTGCAAGACTACAAATCCAATCTAATCCAAGTCAAACTAAACATCTCCAAATTAGGTACTATTGGAAGAATCAGAAACTGACTCCGCATCCGAAGAGATTGCCTCGACATCTAAAAAATCTAGAATATGGGGGTCTATCCGTCGATGACGGGGTGAACTACGACTACTGCCGTGAACTTTGAACGCTTCAGCCAAGCCCTCAGCATAAACTGGCAAGTCAAAAGACTTCTCCGGACTTGGTAAGAAGTTTGGTCTACCAAAGAATGGCAAGTGCAACTTCGAGTTCCCCGTTACAGATCTACAAGAGAAAAATAAAACAACTTAGTAAAGCAATAATTTGAATTGAAGTTATAATCAAATGAGAAGTCTAAGGTTGACTTACGTACTGAATCGGGATTTCTTCTGAATGGGTTCCAAGACTTGAATCTCTTCATCAGAATCGTCCAAATCCTGGACCGTTGGTATCACAGTCACTGCAGCAGATGCTAAAGGACGTACCAGTGGAGCTAATATGGCCTTGAATAAGCCCTCATCTCCCTCAAGAGCAATAATGTGACGACCGCAAGAACGGCATGCATGGATCGAAGCACCTGCATCAAAATCATAAATTATAATTCAAACAATGTTACTATATTATATATAATATATGAACATAAAACTTTCAATTGCATTCAATACAAATAAGAAGCAAACCTGTTGTGGCTGTCGCATCAAGTATAACATCTCCTGGCAAGGTACAAGTTTCAATCAACATGTTCAGCAGTAAATGACTCTTCTGACGAGGACCACGCCACGGACAGTTGCCATTCATAGCCAAGTCTTCAGTGGACATAAAATTCTGCAAAATATCATCGCGACCGACATCGACACCGCGGAACTTCAGATGAGGGACTTGTTGGAAGTCAAACTTTGAAGGTGGCACGTCTGCAAGGTTCTTTACCAGAAGTGTAATCCCAAACCGCAAAGTCTGCACAACATTTAAATTTAATATTGCTATTGTTCATAAAAACAACAGAACTTATAGGTTCATCAAGGAATACAAGAAAGAAGCAAGTTACTTACTGGTTCTCCCACATTTGAGGGATGTGATAGGTAAAGTCTGTTCATACCCCACCAGTCTTTTTTCTTCTTGAAAGAATATGCCCCTGAATGTTGAAGGATTGTCTTCTTTGCTGTTGCACTTTGAGGGTGCATGATGATGAGGGCTCCATCATCATGTAGATGATTATCTGCGATGTCAAAAATCGGCTGCAACCAAGCGTCTCGAAGAGCATTCCATAGTGGAATGCTCGATTCAAGGTCACTGACGCCAGGGACAGGAAGACCCTTCGGCATGTCTATAAAAATCAAATCAAAGATGGGGTGCTTGTTGACCACTCCACGATATGCTCTACTACGATGTGAAGCATTCTATACACAAACAAATATATCTTGTAAGTTCAATGAAAATGACTATGTGCCCAAAAAATTCACACGTGTTGTCATATTCCATGAACAATAATATACCTTTTGACAGAAGTCTAAGATGCGCGTGTAATCAGTTGGAGCTGCACCATTCATGCCTTCAATGACTGCCTCCACTGTCGAATTCAAAATGAACTCCGCCACTGTAATAAGAGAATGTTCGTCTGTAGAAGTTGGAAGAGGTCCACGTGTGACCACTTATTCAGTGAGCAAATTATAAGGTGAGGCTTGAAATGTAACTGTTGTTGGTAGAACCTGAACTGCTGATGTATTGTCCACTGATGCTGCATCAACCTCTGTTGTAGTTGGTGTGACTATGGCCTTCTTCCCTTTGAGGAGCTTCTGAGCCTCCTTCTCTGCGGCCTTCGTAGCAGCCTTCATCTTCTTCTCCGCCTCCCTTGCACTTGCCTTCTCTGCATCCTTCACCAATTTCTCCTCTTTCTTTCGGTCTTCTTCTTGGCGCCTCATAATAGCTCTTTGCTTTGCAGACTCTTCCAAGCCTGCATACTCTTCCAACTCAACGTCTTCAATGCCTACCGATTGAAGGCTTTGCCTGAGTGCAACCTCCGAAGGCGCTGTAAAAGTTGGTTCGCATTCGAGATACCATCCACATCCATTTAAATGTGCAGTAGTCAAAGTCTTCAACTGGTTGAGGGAGAACATGCACTCAGAAGATCCTCGATCAACCCATGTGGACAAGAATGGAGGCAAGTCATGTTTGGAGATGGCTTTCGTGTTGTATAGCTCCAACTTGAAATACCTGGCCAATATAATTCAAATGAATGAGAAAGCGCAGTCACATCCAATGAAATATTTGAAACCAAAAATTTAAAGTGAAAAATAACTAATTGTACCTGAAGACAACTCGTTTGATCACATTGTCAACACCACTGAATTTCTTAAATGTGTCTCCCTTCTTGAAATGACCCTTCCCAGTCAAATCGCTGTGAAAAGCTTGATCCCAAATCTTCATGCGCCATCCTTCGACATAATCTGCCACACTCTCAGGCTCTAGGGAAGTTTGCATATCAATTGTCAAATTGTCCCTACAGATAATCATGTCAACAGCATCAACCACTGCATCTTCAATTTGCAAGAACATACCCAGGATATTATTAAGAGTTCTGAATATGATAAATCTTGCATAAATAGTGAAGTACAAATGAAATGGATCGATGGGCTTACTCCAGCCCACCACACTGCCTTGTGAAGAAAGGCAGTGAGTTTATCATCATTCATTGGCTTGGGCGGAAACCTCCTCGCTTTGCGTGAATGAGTGGACAAGTTCCACCACTTCAACCATCGCACTTTGAATTGAGCTTCTGCACTGGAGTTTGAAATGAGTTGTAGTTTATCAAGAGTCATCTCTGGCTCAATATTCAAACTCCAATGCCGCTCAATCTGTAATTCCAAAAGAATTCAATAATTCAAAATTATGAAAATCAAGAATGGACATACAACACTGAAAATGAATTTGATAGTCAAAAATGATTTAATAGAAGAAAACCCTTACTTCTTCAAGCCAGTGAAGACCGAAGCTAGGATTTGCAACGGCCACCATTTTTGCTAGTTTGTAATACAAAGTCGAGGTTTTATCCTTTGCTCCTTTTCGCATTGCTGCCACTGCACCAGCTTCATTCACTTCTCCCTCCGGATTACACTCGTGATACACCCTCACAGCCGCGTCGGCCGCTACGGCAATTTCATGCTGCATGAATCCACATTATACATTATAAATTCCAAACAACTGAAAGTATATTGTCATCACGTAGATAACGAAGTAGAAAATATGGAATGATGATTCTGAAATACATACCCGAAAGATGAACGAAGTGAAAACTTCTAGTGACATGGAGTACCAAGTCTTCTTCGTATTCTGAAGGCACTTAGCGTATTCTGAATCACTGAGCAACTCTTTAAACTCCTGTACTGGCATCACTCCGTACTTCTGGATTTGGTACAATGTGTGCACTAATTTTGTTTTAACATGAGAGTCTTCTGTATGCCTGTAGACAAATCAAACAAGATTTATAAATAATAAAGAACTTCTTGCAATTGTCAAATATATAAAAATATAAAGTACAAAGTGCATTTACTTGTTGATGTCGTGCATTGCTTGCATGACAGCACCAGTACGCCCTTTTGTCTCCAGAAGAATACTGTCGACACTTATATGTCAATTAGGATCTTCTCTATGGAGCCTCTGGATGTGAGACATCCAGGCAATGTGACGATGATTACCATCACATATGAAGAATTTTAAATTCTTCAGCCGACGCAGCTCCGGTTCGTGATCAAGGAAAGAATCAAATTTGTTACTTCTGATTTCCAGAATGAACTCAATGAAGACCTCTCTTCTGTTGTCATAATGTGAGGGGCACCGCTCTCGTCCGTCGTAGAGACATAAAAGACACATGCTCCATCACGATATCCATGCACGAATTCTTGCTCCAATTTCGTGAGATCACATGTTAAAGTTGGCCTGACCATGGGCATTGGCGTCAATAGACACAACGGAATGCGCATGCGGGATAGGGGGGTAGGCTTGAAGCGTAGACTATTGATAGTTGCAATTGAATCCACTTTCTGTTGCCGTCGAATGTCGTCCTCAACATCGTCATGTTGGTCAGTTGTCTCGTCATCCTCTTCGCTGACCACTTCATCTCCACTAGCAACATGTTCAATCTCCGGTTGCTCCGACTCCCTTGATTTTGATGATGTTGGTGATTGAGTTAGCTGTGTAGGGACTGGTGTATTTGGATCCTGCATTGAAGTCAAGAATATAAATTCATACTTGTACAATTTACAAAAACATTAGAAGGTACTTCAAAAATACGTAAACAGAATTGCAGAACCAAAATATGTAATTCTAAACCAATATACATGACATGGCCCATCATTTGCAAGAAGATATTATGTGATCAATAAAAAAAATGGTCTCCTAATTAACCCAAAAGATTTTATATGATCAATACTGCTTAATTCAAAGTATGTGTCATATTATATGCACACTACGTCAATACCGTAGAAATGACCTCTACTTAGGTGCAGTCATTGTTTGAAGAGCAATGAGTCATCGACGGCTCATCCTCACTACTACACTCTGTATCACTGTTGGACGGAGATATCCTTGGCCCATGGATCCAAACCACAGGGCCCTTATTACTGCCACTCTTTGAAGTCGAAAAATCTGTCTATTGCGTCCAAAATCTCATCCAAGCTTACCGGCGGTGGAGCGGGATCACGTCCACTTTGCATGTAGCTTTGAAATCCAGCATCAAGAGCATTCATGTCCTGTACTCAATACCATTAACATCGATAGTTTAATTTAATTTCATAAAAACTCCACAACACATAGAACTAAAGAATTAATATAGTAGTCAAAAATAAAAATGAAATGGCTCACCACTTCCGTAGAAGCTTCACCAAGTGCTCCAACATCTGATGGCTCAGAAGATGGCGTCTGCTCCAACAAATTCTGGAAATCAGTGATGCTTCTGTGTGGGTAATACCACAAAACAATTGAAAACAACTTTCTAATATATGAGCATTCTCCAGAATTCAAGAATGACCCTCAATTGACCCCGTAACGTTACCACAAGAACTTTCTAATCTATTACCATAATTGAACATATTCAACGAGAAGTGGATGCCAGGATTCATCCCATTCATTGCTTGCGGTGACGCAAGCAGTTCTACAAGAGTTCCCCAAAAAAAAACTGAAGAAGAAAGTGGCCTAAATTTAGTTACTTGAAGATCCAATTTCTTTTTCCATTCTTGTTCACATACCTTGCGGTAGCGCAAGGTACATTCAAATGACATCACAAAAAAAAAATACCAAAAAAAATGTACCTCCATGGCCCACATAAATCCCAATATTCGGCATATCTTATAATAATATCATCAAAGTAAATTTCTGAAAAGTAACACATACACCATTGCGGGACCGCAAGCCCATACTAATTAGTATTATTTAAATGAAAAGTATAGATTAGTACAAGCATTAATTAGGACAGTGATCATTCAACTGAAACTTTATGATCCCCAATTCCCTTGCATTCGCGCAAGAAATCTTATTGGTGATGTAAAAAGTGTATGTAAAGAATTGACTTAGTAAATCAATGCACACCCTCAAAATTAAGGTCTCTTAAAAAGGTAATGCATGCCCACAAAGCAATAAAAATTATTTTCTGAGAAATCTAACCCAAACCTATTGTCAAGTTCAAATGTTTGGTGAACCTTATTGCGGTACCGCAAGACCCTAAACCATTGGTCCAAACAATCAAGTGGTGATTTAAAATTGATTATAGAAGTCAAGAACCCAAATACTTCATTCAAATATATATATATCACTAAAGAATTGTGACGTAATGGAACGGGTAAGGTAGTAGGCTCTCAAATGGAGCGGGCATTAAAAACCTACTCTATACATTGCTAAACATTCTCCTTGCTCACATACCTCTCCTAAAGTTCCAAGGGTGTCGATTTAGAAGACCTAGGGTCATGAATAGGCACCTACAATGCAACTCATTTGAAAATTCATTTGCAATTCAATATTTGCTTCAAAAAACATGAAACGACTTGGGTTTAGGCCGGGATGGCATACATCCCTGAAACAAATGAGCCAAAATTAATCCTATACAATGAGACACATGACAAAAGTGGTCCAAGGTTAAGATGGAGAATTCTTGAGCATCAATATTTTGCTTTAATTTCTCAAGCAATTCAATTACTAATAAGCTAAATCACAAGACAAAACAATTTGTAGAATAAGAATAAAAAATGGGCAATCCAGATCCGCCCAAATTTTAATGAGTGCTTAAGTTTTGATCAAACCAATTAGCCTTGCGGTGCCGCAAGTATCAAACCCCCCAAAAAAAAAATAGAAATCCACATAATTGACAGAAATTAAAGACCCGTATTGAAGCTTCGGACAAGCTTTGGACAAGCTAGGGGTTCTGTGCTGGTTGCCTGGATTCAGTTTAATGCCAAATACCTTGACCCTCAATTTAATTCAACTTTACAAAATTTTATTTCTTTAATTAAAAGAAGAGAATAAAAAAAAAATATTCAAAATAAATTGAATTTCTTAAAAACGTTATTTCTAAGTAATTAACGTCATTTAAATTAATACGTAAAATATATTTGTATGTATTAATACGTTAAATTCAATTGTATGTATTAATACGCTAAACAAATACAAATTACATAAAGATCCAGCCAATTTAACACGATTACTATCAGCCGATAATCTAACACGATTTAAGATAATCTAACTGGCGCTCTCTAACTTGCGGTGCCGCAAGCAGACTTAAGGTCCGGGAGAATTTTAAACGAACTGGAAAATGAAGCATCATGTGCTTTTCTGCATAGCGCATTTTAGTCTTGCGGTGCCGCATGTTTTGTGGAGAAAAAATTAATAAAGCAAGTGGCGGGAATAAAGCCAAATGCAGCATGTGATTCTGCTCAAGCCGCCTAGGAAATTAGTTGCGGTGCCGCAAGCACGCTAAGGTACTGGAGAGCAAAATTGAAAATAAAAAAAATGACAAAAATCTAGTCGACCTCATGCAGAACCAGCAGAGTTCTGCTTGGCTCAGACTGAATGAATTGGGATTGGTGGAGACACGTTGGCGCACACACGTTGGGATCCGCAGATCAACGACGATGTGCAAGTTGGTAGGGGGGCGGGGCGGGGTGAGCTCATCAGTCAGTCATTCAGCCACTGGGTTGAAATTTTTGTGGGTTTGAATTGAGGCCGGGGGAGCTACACCTCCGAAATAAGAATTCGTGAGTTAGGTGCCTGGACTTCGGTGCTTGGACTTCGGTTCATTGCTTGACTGATCTGTTGGAAACAAAGTGCCGTGAAAGTCGGCGACTAGGGTCTTGGCTGATCGTGGAGAAATTATTTCGACCAGCGGTCTTTGGTGAATGGGCGGTCAATTTGCTTCAAGACGAAGTTCATGAATCGGATATTCAACCGAAGCCGATGATCGGGGGGATGGATAATAATGGGGTGGAAATTCTGGACTTTCTAATTCCCACCGCTTAGTTGCGGTACCGCAACTGTCTAGGAACGACTCCAGCTATGATTTGTGGTACAGCTACTTCCCGAGAAAGAATTCTGTACCACCAGCTTCTGGGATACATAATGTACTCGCACTAACGCTTCGAACGGTAATGCTACACAATCTGCTAGTCCTGTCTGCTGCGCTCGCTCCCAAGCAATGTCAAGGCCAGTTGCTGAATCACCTAGTATCAAGATTGATGCTTCGGTAAGCTTCCCACAGCTCAGTTGCGGTACCGCAAGAGTCTAGGGTGTCTCCAGCTCAAAAACAAGGCTCTGGTAATTTGCAGCACTACTTAGTTGCGCTTAGTTGCGGTACCGCAAGAGGAGGAAGAAAGGCCAGATTAATGCCGAGAGCTTGGAAAGCTTCCCCATCGCTGTTGCGGTACCGCAAGAGTCAAGTAAGAAAAAACAAATTCGCTGCTGCATCATCCAAATGGGAGCTGTGCATAATCAGGGTTGATTTAAATTCTTGACTAACCGGTTGTGGAGAGCGCTTCTTCTTCCGGGTGACGCGCTTGTTCGTCTGCGATGATTACTCGTCCTTCTTCTTGTTCGCACTCCTAGTTGACCGTCTCTCATCCATTTTCACCTGCAATTCAAAACCAGAAACGTCAGTGCATGACAAAAAAAGGAATGTAAGCAAATGAGGTAGTCTTGGTAGGTGCGAGGTTTTACCAAAATGCGGCACTTCTAGCAGATAGTAAAGATCAAAAGAGCAGCAGTGACGAAGACGATCAGAATTTCGAAGCACAGGAGAGCAAGTTGATTCAGACGATCAGAATTTCAAGCACAGTAGAGACGACTCAGAATTTCGAGCACAGTAGAGGAAGACGATCCATCATTCTCGGCAGTCTCCTCGGCGCTCCTTCCTGATTTCAAGTGGTTCGAAATAAAGGTAGTGGGTGTCAGGCTATGGCACCCCTGCAGCAATCAATGCCGTTGAAAATGAGGTTCATGAACTTTGTGGCATTTACAAGTTCTTGGCTTCAAGTACAAGTGCCGAGCTCATCTTCACTGGACCGTGCGGAAGAGGGACCGAAATTGAGCTCAGTGGGTCTGGCTGCTTGCAGCGAAGCGAAGGAAGCCACTCGTTTTACACCCGAGCATGCTTTTCAACTTTCATCGCTCGTCCATCATGTCCAAGTCCAGACGACTCATTTCCAAGTTTTTTGGTCCTCCCAGTACTCTCAATGGTCAGATTTCAATTACAGAAACTCAGGTACATTTTTTTAGATGGACATTTTAACGCTCACTAGATTTTGACTGCATGGGGTACATATTTTTAGATGGAAATTCTAACAGTCACTAGATTTTGACTGCATAGGGTACACATATTTTCAGATGGAGATTCTAACGCTCACTACATTTTGACTGCACGGGGTACATATTTTTAGATGGAGATTCTAACGCTCAGAAGACTAAAGACAGCCTGGGTATCGATTTGTTTAGCAAATTAAGTCCTACTAGTGTGGCGGTGTGGCCCTATGCCGTTATCCACATAATTCAATCTCTTTCATTCTATCGGTCTGAACGCCATGAAACAATGCCCGTGCACTTCCCCTTGCAAAGACCTTTCCAAAGGTACCAAGAACGCGACCATTATCATAGAAAAAGTAATTTTCTAATTTATTGACTCATAAATAGTTCAAAATTCAATATCTTTCCAACCGTAGCTCCAAACCCCGTGAAATGAAGCCCGTACACCCTTCCTTGCTGAGAGCTTTCCAATGGTACCAAGAACACCACCATCGGACGGACGGTCCAGGAGATCTCAACGTGAAACAAAACAAAACACAGCTTAACAAGGTATCGATTGAGATGTGGTTGGTGCAATAATATTCACGTACAAAGCGAAGGAAAAAAATTCAGAAAATCTCTTAATTTTCATATCCCAAATTTAAAATTTAATTTAGGAGGATGCTTACGGTTTTGATGTCCTCTCCAACCACCTGATGTTCGCTGATGATGTCCTGTGACATTCCTACTAGAGCCTCCAAGTTCGTACGCACCCCGTCCACCTCCACGCTGCTACTTCTTTCTTCGTAACCAAGCATCCGGATGGCTCCGGGTGTAGCTTCACTTGCCTTCGATACTACCTTCTTGCCTTTCATCCTAGATCTCTTAAGTGCCTTCAAAGAAGAGAATAGAAGTGGCCTTTGCTGTCTCCTTTTCTTTCCCTTCGCAATACCCAAAAAAACACTGAAGTCCTCTACGTGCATGTAGTAAGAAGCATAATATGCATATCTGCTCTATCTTCTAAATTTTTCGCTACAGAATGTATTGAAATGAACAATGTAATGGAAGTCCTTACATACTCTCCAAAGCAAGCTTCAATGCATTGTGAAGGCTATTCGATAGTCTTCCAATGAAGAACGTGAAACCTTTATGACTGACAACTTTATGGCCGCCTTGTCAGAACATGAAGAGCGCCATTTGCAATTTTGAAAAGCTTCCTACACATAGCACCTATAGCCTCTCTAGATTGATATACTATTTAGTGAAGAATCATGAACAACCACTAATTCAAGAGTGCTTAAATTACAATCTCCTGACTTAGCCGCCTGTTTCAACGGTTCCTTTTAATTGCGCTGCCACCAATTTAGGGGAACTAGAATTGGAAGTTGTATACTGTGTGCATCTTTACTGACAAACGGCATGAGCAAAAGTTGCAGCACCCTGACAATATAATGTCTTCCTGCCTTCCCATTGATGATGTATCATGTAATTGAACATAATGGGAAAGCAGGAATACATTATGTTGTCAGTGCGCCGCAACTTTTGCTCATACTGTTTGTCAGTGGAGATGCAGACAATATACACCTTCCAGTTTACATTCTCCTGAATTGGTGGCGGCGCAATTTGATGTCATACTTTTCAAATTTATGAACTGTGCATAGTATCCTCGGAATTCTCTCAAGTGTTCACTCGTTACTTTATTTGATGTCATGTTAGTTCTGCTTTAGAAACTCTGAGTTAGAATAGAAAAGACAAAGTTCTTGTAGAGTATGAAATTTCTTCCCTTCTGATGTAATTGAAATTTCACCGTCACCATGAATATGGCATCAGTTAGAGCTGATGGTCACGAGGTCCCTTTCAAGATGGTTGTGAATGAATTAGGATTGGCAAAGATGTCCAGTCATTTACTTCATATGCGATTTAGATTTGAAGAGTCTTCCATATATGTTGAGGAGGAGGTAATGGAGTCCGGTGAGGTGAAGGAATGCATCTTCCAACCAAAGGTTGAAGGAGGAGATGAGCAATTCTGGTTGCTTACTCCTGGACACTATAGGGCCTTTGGAGTCCCGTTCGCTACCATGGTTGCGTGTACTGAAATTTCCAACCGCCAATCCAAGACATCTTCAGTAGATATGTCGTGCGGTACACCTTCCAGTCCAAGTGATCCGTCTTTTCCTAAACAGTCGTATGTCACACCTCCTCTGCTACGTTCCATTAAAAAAGAGCGTCTAGAGCCTATTATAGAGTTGTCTAGTGAATCTGAGGGTGACTCTCCAGATGTTCCTGCAACACAGTGTTCCAAACCAAAATTTGAAACTACTGATATCCCTCCTCTTTTACCCATCTACGATGAGACACCAAGTCTTCTTCAATGCTTGCGTCGTCTAGGTGAGGTTCGAGGGGCTAGGAACGAACTTGCAGGAATGAAATTTGATGACATTCATTTTTATCCAGTACAATGTCTTCCGCCTTTGTACAATGGAAAAGTTGCTTTCCAGTTGCCACCTTTGCCAAGTACTTCATCTAGTAAAGGTTCACGTACTATGTTGGACGGTATGGACAAACGATACGATGGAAATATCTGGTGCAGGACGTTCACTACCAACATCCACAATGAGGACAATTTGACATTCAGAAAGTCACATTGTGTTGGACAATTGGCATGCACAAATCCACAGTGTAACTTCCTTAGTAGATCTGCGTCAAGGAATGAAACCGAGTGGGTAGGCTGTTCAAAAGACTCTTTCAAAGTTGGTAGTGATCCTCCAGTAGGAAGCACTATCCTCTGTAGGATATGTAAGAGTCCTCCCACTTGTGTTAATGTGTGTCATGCTAGGATCTACTATACTGCAAGTAAGGATGGAAAAATTCGAGGCTGCATACACTTAGGAAATCATTCTCACTCTGTCGCTCTCGGAACTTGTCGCGAGTCACTAAGCAACATATCGACGCTCATTGGGGAGGAAGTGTCAAAAACTCCAACAGCAACAAACTCAGCTATTGCTATGGCAGCTAGCAAAGAGTTTTTGGAGAGCTATCTTGTTCACAGAGGCTCAAGTCCAAAAGTAATGCTTGAGGGAAAAGCACTTGATGAGGTGATGGATCGGTTTCAAATTCTGAGTTCTCCAAATGTTCGCAATATCATTTCTTCATTCCGGAACATTGGATCAGGTGGAGTGATCGATCGAATCATAAACTTGAAGCGTGATTCTACCATTGATTACATTCACGATAGTGTATTTCCAGGTCAAGGAAAGGAAAAGGTGTGTCTTTTCAAAATGCTTGCGATTGGACCTGGCAATGGAGTGGACTTGGTCCGTCGGATGCAACCAGGTGGTGATCTTGAGAATGCGTGGTTGATGTTTGATCATGTTAAGCGTGTAAAAGAGTGGACGACAATGGCCTGCCATGTCTATGATCCAGAATTCTCAAAGATTATGACGATTGCTGTGTGCGATATGCAATCGGAGGACACAGAGGTGCAGTGCATCATGTGGAGATGCTTGATCGCTCTTATGAAGAAACATGGGGGTGGAGAACCCAAATTTCAAGGGGTTTATGGCGGATAGTGCAATGGCAAATTAGAATGCAGTGAGGATTGTATTTGGCTCGGGAGACCCCAAAGTACCTATGGAGAATCGCGAACGCACATGTCTACTCCATTGGAGTAGTTCGCTCCACAAGCATACTCAAAAACTGATCAAGACGGACTTGCAGCAACAACATATTCGGCTTTGCAAACAATACAAGGACGCCAAGACACGAGAAGAAGCAGAGACAAGGTACTTTGCAATTAGAGCATGATGGTTGTCATCTGGAACAGCCACTGAAGATGGGATCCGGGAGCTGGATCTATGGTTGGCTTTTTGGCACTTCAGATATCGACAGTGGGGTGGTTTTTGGCAAATGGTATGTCTTAGTTGTTCTGTCAAAATCATTATTGTTTTAATTTTTCCGCTCTGCAACGTGGGTTGTTCAGAATCTAACCATTGGAATTGAAACTTGTAGGAATGACACTAGAAGAAGAAGCAGATATGCCTTCATGCAATCTATCCGAGACGATTCACAACAAGTGGTTGCAGCAGTCGGGAAATCGCGGGAATGACTTGTACGCAGCAACATGTGATGATTGTGTGCGTGCATTCATGCAGATGACAAACTATTGGGCCTACTTAAATGGTTCTGCATCCGGAACAGGGCCTTCAAAGCAAGAGCTGAAACTGAGAGCTGCTCGCCGAAGTGGAGATCCTAAGAAGCTCATGGAGGCTTTGAACCAACTACAAGGGGTTCATGAAATAGCCACTCGAGTTCCCCACTTGGAGGGGGAAGAGATCTTTGGAAGTTCAAAGAGGAAACTGGATCTTCCCATTGGCTCGGATGGTGACTCACATCGTCCGGACAAGGTGAATTTTTCGCAACCAAGGGTTCAAACTAGATCTAAATGTGGTCATTCTTCTGCACCGCAACAAACTTCAGTTACTGCAAATGCTACAGAGGTTCCTCATGTCACCTCTGTGATGGAGTCAGATTGTGATGTGTCCAAGTGGCACATTGCAAGACTCTCACACAAATCTGCTGCGAAGTGCCATGCACAACAACGTGGCACTAGAAAAAAATGTCTTGCTCGCATAGCAATTAGGCATTTGAGCTCCAACTGCACTCCAGCTCCAACATATCGTGGGCGGAAGAAAGAGTATAATTCCACAAAGGTGGTCATCTCGGACTTCTGGTTTTGTTCAGATGACATCCAACGATGTGTGATGGGATCCCAACGGCCTTGGATTCTGGATTGGCCTGAGGTGCCAGAAGTATGGCCAATCCTCATCGGCACAAATCTAACAAGGCAGGAGACACTTCTCCTCCAGCATGCAGGATTTCGTCTTCAAGCACGTGAGGCTCTGTCTCCCCGTTCTCTGTTCACGACATCAAGATTGTTTGAGCCGACTACCTTTGAACATGAAGGCCCTGCAAATTCGAATCAATATCCTACAACTCGAAAGGGAAAAAACATTCGAAGGGTTTCAAACGCACCAACAACTGAACATGAGAACAAGTGGGAGAGTGCTCGAAATGTGAAGGGCAACATTGTGAGTGTAACCATGCTACCATTTCCAGGGCTTAGAGCCATAATATGTTTAGAAACTGGAAGTAACAGTACCTCAAATGTGTACCGCATTTCCATTAGTATGTTCCCGGAATGCTCTTGCCCTAGTTTTGTTGACATGGCTGTTGCTGCAATTGGTGGTCGACCGCAGTATGTAAACTGCAAACACATCTATTACCTTTTCAGGTATTTTTGCAAGATGGATCCCAAAGAGGACAAGTTCATTCATGCCCCAAGCTTTAGCTTCAATGAAGTGAAACTTCTGCTATCAAGGGCTGGAATTCTGAAAGTCAATAATTAGAGAGAGGTATAGGGCAAACCACTATATTGTAGTAGCAACTCTCATCTTTCAAGAAATTAAATTTTTGTCAATATCTTTCAATTTGATGGTTCTCCAAGTCAGTGGTAGAAATCATTTTTCTAAGCAATGGTTTAGGAAAGCTACCACTGGCACAACTTTGTAATACAACAATTATTATGTAATGCAATCTTTCAACTCCATACTTAGTTTGTGAAATAGAAAAAGTTGACAAATACTCTGGTGAGATTGCCTATTTGTACAAATGTGGAGGACATAAAATTATGGATTTCATGATGTCCTTTGCAAAGAACGACTCCACTACTTATAGGAATTGACTACAAAATTTTATATGAAAATCATTAAAGTCATTTGTTGAATAGTATTCATAAATCCAAAATCTACAAATGTGATAAATTAACAATACAGGCTTTCAAATTCACAAAGACATTATGAAATTTTTAAAAAGAGGATATAATTTCAATGAAAACTCTATACACGATTGTTTTGTTATATGCTATGGGACATAATTAAGAAGTTATAACCACAGATCAAAAAATCACTATGAAAATGATAGTTCATTTTGGCAACAACCCAAAACTGCATACAGAAAGAATGAAGAAGAAAGTATGAATGACCCAAAACTACAATCTTGATCTCTCATCCAACAATGTTGATCTCTCATCCAATATATGAATATGAGAAGAATTTCGTTTGTTTGCTGTTTTTTCCTTTCCTAGTTCTTCTACATCCATTTTTCCTATTTTATTGCTTCATTTACCAACAATGCTAGTATGTAAGCGCAGAGTGGTGATAAGTGATGAAAAGGCCGAGGAAGTTACAAGACCAGAATTTCAGGGTTCTCATTCATATGTCCCATAACAATTGGCATTCTAGAACGTGTCACTATAAGAGGTGTCATCTTCGATGGTCTTACATGACAAGGTATCGTGTGGGGGAATAGCCTTTCTCCGTCAGTATGTGGAGAATTATACTCCCACCAGTACTTTGTCATTTTGTTGAAAATACTAATTGAAGCATGTATAGATAAAGCACATATAGAATAATAAACAAAGCATGTACATACTTTGCCTCAATTGGTTTATGAGCTTTCTTTATTTGCTTTTGATATCCATACAGACCCTAAATCCTTAAGGTTCAACTCAATGAGAAATGACTCCTACTCTCAACACGACACCGTCATTTATTTTTCTAAATTTTTTGTGACAACACTATGGTCACCACGACACTGTGCTAATTTTTTTGGAGCCAAGGTTTCTTCAAAATCGTAACCTTCATAAGAAATGACTCTTAGTCTCACTATGTGGAGGATACTTTTCTACTACAAAGAATTCAAATACCACATAAAATATTTACCAATCCACGATCATAGGATATACGGTCATAGGTCCCAAATTTACAATTAATAATAGAAAAAACTCAATTTTTTGAATTTTTTTAATCCAAAAAAAAAAATTGGGGACCAAAAACGTTTTTGTTTTTTTCTTTAGGCTTTAGGCTCACAGGCTCCACGCTCCACGTTCACAGGCTCACAGCTCCAAGCTGACAAACTAGCGTTGTTGATTACTAAATATAGCATTTTTTTTTTTTATTTATTTTTTTTTCAGTTGAAAATTTTTTAGGGGGATTTTTTAATTCTTTTTAAGTTTTCAAGGCTCACAAGCTCACAAACTCTACGCTCGCAGCTCACAAGCTCGCCGCTCTAGGCTCGCACGCTAGCGTCGTTGGCTCCGTTTCTGTCGTTTTAGGGAAGTTTGGCAGCGCAACTTCTGGTAGTCATTGTGTAGTTGCATGACATAGTTGTAAAGGAGATAAAAGTCATACATTAATCATTCTCTAGTCCGTCTGACCGCTGCAAGTCATTATGTAGTTGAAAGCAGTAGTGAGTAAGTAACTTCTAGTAAAGATGAGTTATACGTAAGTGTGGCTCTAGTCACGGCCGACGTTTTTTGTAACTTCAATAGTGCAGAAGTGCTAACCCATTGTGTGGCCTATATGATGTAGGGACAGGATTGCTTGAAATCCAAGGACTAAATTTCAGTATCCAATTTGCAACGTGGAGTAATACATGCAAAGGACACAATGCTATCTGGAAGACTGCCGCTTTTGGACTTACAGAGACAACGTCTTAGAGATGATAGAATGTGGAATCGCGAGGTGCAGAGAGCGCGCCAAGTCCATGCTACGCGGCTGCATTGCCTCTACACGGAGTGCCAAGGTCGCAGCAAAATACTCTTGAGGAATGTTTGCAAACGTCTCATTAGGAATGGGCGACACCTGCATTTCAGGGTGTGGAGAGGTCCTGGAAATCGAGATTCCTTGGACGATGAATGGAAAGAAGAATTTTGGGGCCTCAAGCAGAATTGCACATAGGAAATTGACGTCGAAGTGGATACAAGAGGTATGTTTGAAAATGCTTTCACTCTTGAAGATGGGACAAGGGACATAGAGGACAGAGTGCAACAGGAAGTTGCAGATGCCTTTACGGCCGCAGATGCGTTGCACGAAGAGTGCAACACGGGGTCCGTGCATGCAGATGCTGAGCATGTTAGAGCTGATGAGTAGGAGCCGGATGGAGCGGACACCATAGAAGTAGTTTGGGAGGACCCACAGTTTGACCTCTATCACTTGCAGCTGGCTGTAGACAAATTGTACGGGGGCGCGAGGTGCACGAAGCTGGCCGCAACAATCTTGTTAATGAATCTATGCACAGTGCACAAGGTGAGCAACAACTTTGCGAATAAGATGTTTGCCATACTATATGGTCACGTTCTCCTTGAACAAAATTGTTTGCCAAAGAGCTACCACGCAGCTCGGGCGCTCACACAAACACTTGGACTTGTATACCACAGCATATACGCTTGCGACAAAGGCTGTGTCCTTTTTAGAGGCGAGCATGCACACGCCCTGCATTGCCCTAAGTGTAACGGACCCATGTACAAAGACCAAGAATGGAAGAAGTTTCCTATAAAGGTTTTGAGACATTTTCCAATCATACCTAGACTACAATCATATCTATAGTCCAAGCATTTCAAAGCTCATGCTTTGGCATTCAGAGAATAGGAGCGATCGTGAGGGAAGGGACAAGCTAATCCGCCATCCATGTGACTCCAAGGCATGGCAGCATTTCCATGAAAACGTGGATCCAACGTTTGCCAATGACCCGAGGAACGTGCACTTTGCTCTTGCAGCAGATGGGATGAACCCTTATAAATAGTAGATATCAAACTGGTCTACTTGGCCAATCTTGTTGCCCAATTATAATTTGCCGCCTTGGTTAAGCACCAATAATTTTTTTGTGATGATGGCTTTATTAATCTCGGGGAGGCAGTCTGTGACTTGCAAAGTGTTTGATGTCTACTTGGAGCCACTAGTAGAAGAGTTGTTGCAGTTGTGGGAGGGAATTCCAACCTACAACATTGGAAAAGAATTCAGACCGAGAGACTTCAGCTTGCGGGCCATGCTCCTCTGGACTATACACGATTTCCCCGGATATGGACCGTAGGAGGCTTTTCCCATCAGGGATTTGCTGCTTGTCCTTGGTGTGGCTCTAATTTGGGTGCAGAGCACTCTATGGAGCTAGGGAAACAAACATTTGGTGGAACTAGGAGATGGCTCTCCGAAGGACACAACTACAGGTCCGCGGAGATGAAAGATTTCTTCAACGGGCAGATAGAGAATCGTCCAAAACCAGTTTCAGTCAACGTTGATGAGCAAATACAACATGCCGCAAATTACGAGGCTTGGAAGGCCGTTGGAAATCGTGATGGTAGAGGCAAGGATCCATCTAAAATTCATAGTGTGAAGCGTTTGAGCGCTCTACATAGGCTGCCGTATTGGAAGGTAATGGAGCAGCAGTCTTGTTTTTGCTAGAGTACCGTCAGTCATTCATTGAATTTGGGCATGTTGTTTTCAATTCCTCTTTTCTTAATGTTTGTTTTTTGCATTTTTAGAGGAAATAGAAGATAGAGTATCTATATTTCTATGTTTTCTTCAATTTTATTCTTTCACATTGTTTCTTTCAGTAATTTTCTTTCAGTATTACTCTATTGGTACTCTACTGGTTACTATTCTTTCAGTATTACTCTATTGTATATTGCAGTTATTCATTGGTGAAGCAAAGGAAGCCATTAGAGAAAATTTCAGCCCAAGGGAGGGCCGTTTCAGGGCTGATCCCCATGTTGGGAACATTTTTGGAAAAAAAAAAAAAAAAAATTTCATTTTTTTTTTTTTTTTTCTTAAAAATTTAAAATTTACTACTTTTGGATATTTTTTTTGAAAAAAAGTTTTTTTTAATAATATGCTGACGTGGCAGGTGACATGGCAGTGTCCCCGCCACGTCAACAGTCTACATGGCATGGACTTTAGCACTGGGAGCAAAGCTCGCAGGCTAGGGAACTCTAGGGTAATTGGAGGCCCTCCCTTGGCCTCCTTTCTGTTCTAATGAGTTCTCATTATAACCCTTCAAATGTGAACGTTGGGCATGCAGTATTTACTAATTCGGTATACACTCGATGTAATGCATTGCGAAATGAACTTGGCGAAAAACTTTCTGAAAACCATCATTGGAAAGAAAAACATAGTGAAAGTGAGACGGGATTTGCAGAGGTGGAATATACGTCCCCATCTTTGGCTGACCCCACATCCAAGGAATCCTGCAAAAATGGTGAAGCCAGCAGCGTCTTATGTATTGACGGATGCAGAGTTTGAAGACTTCCCGAAGCGCATAGAGTCCTTGAAGACAACAACAAGCTATTTGTCCGACTTTGGCAAGCACTTACGCAAGAAAAACTTTGGAGGACTGAAGTCACACGATTATCATGTCTTAATGCAGTAGATTCTGCCTTTGGCACTGAGAAATCTCATGAAACCAGGTCTAAGGATGGCGGTCATGAAGATGAGTAAGGTTTTCTACAGAATCTACACCAAAGCATACAATCTTGCAGATTTTCCTTCACTGGAAGCCGATGTCGCGGAGAGTATGGCATTGCTGGAAATGGAGTTTCTACCTTCATTCTTCGACATCATGACGCATCACCCATACCATCTGGTTCAAGAGCTTGACCTCTATGGTCCAGTTAGTGCACGATGGATGTACTCAATAGAGTGGTACATGAAAACCTTGAAAAATCATGTGAGGAATATTGCTCGGCCCAAAGACGAATATTGTATGGTCGAGGGGTATGTCAAAGACGAATGCATTGAATTTGTTACTGAGTACATACAGAAATTTCAGTTTACCGCCAGACGTGTTTGAGATGCTGACGAAGAGTATGGCGATGCAGAGGAGGTGCTATAGGGTGGAGGATGACCGTATGTCATGACTCCGGTGCTACGGGATTTGGCACATCAGTACGTTCTGTCGAATGTCTCCTACATGCAAGAGCACTATTTATGAGTAGTACTTGAACCTTCTGTAGTTTCCTTACAAATGATCTCCAAACATAGTTAATGGTCTTTCATGGTGGTTGATTGTTTCTTCAAAACAAACTAAAGTTCAAAGAAGAAGATGAACATCCTTGGAATATTGCACAGCACTGGCGCTAACAAAGTTGTTTTTGAGTTATTTTCAAGTGGTATACTAATTGATGTGAGTCACAAGCAATCGTCGACTTCGATACAATAGTAGCAAATGACTGTGTCCAGTTTTAAGTGAGTAATTCTTGCACGTGAACCGCTGTCGACTACTACGGCTGCTCTGTAATTTTGTCGTATCTATATAACTTGAAGTGCTCTTTACTTTCACGTCTACGTAGCAGCATTTCATTTTGCTGAGGTAAGTGCAGGAATTAGAAGGATGAAGTTGATTGACATGCAACCAGTAAACCTTTTGAAGAATGGCTACCAGACGTAGTGTAGAACTCACCATTTGATGTGACCAACCCAGACGACAGGGATTGGCTACTGCTGATCACGAAACCATCACAGAAGGCAACACGGTACACCCGAATGAAGTCCTATGGTAGCCATTTTAGAGTGGACAATGGAGATATCCATCGTTTCCAAACCTTTGATTCAGGGATAGCATCATTTTTTGAAGTACCAACCGCAGATGCAAGGGACATCTCAGTGAACTATGTCGGAGTCCTCTAAGACATACTGAAGCTGGACTAGGGGCCACCACAAACACCAATGATTCTTTTCCGATGCTAGTGGATGAAGACTACAGACAATAGAGGCAATGCAACATATGTCAGAGATGATGCCGGCTTCTTGATGGTAAACTTTCGGCACAAATTACCTCGCATGTTCGAGCCTTTCATTTTCTCAAGTCGGTTACACATAAGCTAATAGGAGCCACCAAAGGAGTAACAACTCCTTTTTTGGCTCTCTTTTTGTAAGTATTTTAATTTTGTACTTAGAACCTTCCAAAAAAATTAGAGTCATATGTAAGATATTACATGTGGATTGTTATGTGAAAAGAAATTTGACATTTGAAGAAGGTTTAGGATTAAAAAAGGACTAAAATAGGGGTGTAACAAGTGCTTTTAGGTGCTTTAGAGTCCTTTTCTAGATGAAAACTGTTGAAAATTGGATGGAAGTTGGTTACTCATGCACAGTGGATGAAACGTTGGCGAATGAAGCCAGCTACGGTGACGTGGACTTGCAAGTGGAGTGTCTTCGTCCTCCCAGGTTTAGGGTTTCCAGAGCGGACATTCTTTGTATAGCGCAGCTATGGTTTCGAGTGTGTTGAGCTCGTTGCTTGTGATTTCATAGCAGGAATTTGTTGTTGAGTGATCCTCGTTTGCGCAGCGATTGGAGTTTTGAGTGCACAAAACTTTCCTGAGTGTGGCTCTTGTTGCGGAGCACAAATCTAGAGTTCAAACCTCGTCTGTACACAATTTCCGTTTTAGGGTGTCACTGAGTTGTTGAGGGTTCAAGATCAAATCTTTGTCATTTGAGTGGTTACTTGCTGTTGCCCCTACCTAGGGTTTGAGTTGCAGCACTCCCTCCGAAGTACGCTCAAGTTTTTTGGCTCAAATTTGTGATACAAGTGTTCGTGTTTACAAAACCACAAGGATCTGCGCGTGACAACATTAGGAAGGCGGCGCCATCGTTTGTATGTATGCAGGTGTGTTGCTATTTCTCTGTTGGCTCTTTGACGGGGTATGTTGGTTCACAATTACGGCGAAATGCTAGTTTTCCTCTTCGACAGATGAATTTAAGCGTGATGGTTTCAATTTACAGTATACACGTTGGTTGCAGAAGATGTATGCTTAGGCGGTGTGACTTGCTGCAAGAAAGATTTTGCTGGGATGCCCAAGGCTGTGGTTTAAGAGAGCCGCCCCTTTCTTTTTGTAAGGTGAGTACTTTGAAGTTTAGGGTTAGATCATTACATTCTCCTATTGTAAGATGTTGCCTTTGATTTGGGTTCCTCTTCACCGCACTCGTCAGTTTTCAATGTACATTCTTGATTCGCAATTTCGAGGGTATGAGCTAGCAGGATACGATGTGCAATAATGAGTGATCTCGTAGGGGTTTAGGGTTTAGGAATTGTCCTCATGCAGCTTAGCTTTGGTGCCTGTTTAGGTGCAAATAGCTTTCAGTGACCTACAATTTTGCATGGATTTTTGTGAGAATTGCTTGATACTAGGGACTTTGCATTTCTGAACTCCGCTTTCCCCTTACAATCTCCGTCCAAACCCGCAATTCACGCTCCAATTTGTAGAGTTATGCTACTAGAAATTGAATCAACGTGATTCCAATTACGTGGACTTAGGGTAGGAACCTGGTCACTCAATGAACGAGATTGCTCTAGGGTTTCAGGTACTCGTCTTCTGAACTTGTTGCTTCAAATGCGTGTTGCTTCCAAATCTCACATCCCTCGTTGTTTCGCTTGTTTCGAGGTCTTAGGTTCCAATGGCCCAGCTTTGTGTCACCGATCTACGTGGAGGACTTGACGAAGAATCATACCGCTCCTAGTCTGCAGAGAAGCAGAAGGCAGATGGGCGGGAGCGCACAAGGCGTTGTATAGCAAGAAAAGCGGATAGGCCTGAGATTGCAGTTCAGGCGGCTTTAGAAGTTTCTGAGGGAGTACCTATCACCTTGGAACGTTCTCGTGCTAGAGCAAGTAGAATCAGTGCAAATATTACTAAAGAAATGGCAGACTTTGCCTACTCTCGTTTACAACATTTTGACTCAAATATACAACAGTTAACTTTTCAAAAGTTCTTTGGGAACAACCACATTAAAAGGCTAATTCCACCATTTTTAAGTAACTTGGATACTTTTATGTTGCAAGATTCAGTCCTCTCAAGCGTAAGAGAGGGTCTGAAGGATCACTTGGTGGGTGTGAAACCATCCAAAATTGTCATGACCAAAGATATACTCTGCACATTTGCCTTGTCATCTCAAGTTGGGAGTGGGAGGGGGTTGGCTGGGCTCCTAGGGGTGGACAGGAGGAATATATCAAAGGCAAGGAGTAGAAGACGAATTCTGGATGCAGGGCAGGATGCATTCTAGCTCCACCGAAAGCGAAGTATTTGAAGTGACTCGCTTGCTAACAATGTCAAGTTTGTGGTACAACAGTGGTGGGCAAATGAAACTACTGTGTCCCCAAATCGCAAGGACATCATCAGCTTCCACGAAGGCCTTAGGCAGTGGATTTCACATCCTATACATTTTCTCCAGTGCTCACAGGTACAACACCGCAACCACATCCATTTGATTTTAATTGGTCAAGGTTTGATGAGAGTGCTAGTATATTTTGGCTGCTGTTATGGGACTTACGATAGTTCCAGACTTGTGTTCTTTTGGTTTAGGATGCTGTGCTCGTGCTGATAGGGCCCTGCTCATGCTTAGGGTGTTGTTTGTCGTGCTTAAGGGCTGCGTGCCTATGCTTATAGTTTTGTGGTCATGTTCAGGTATGCTTGTGGTTCTAAGCTCCTGTTGAGGGTGGTATGAATGTGCTTACGGTGCTTGTGCTTGAGCTTGTGGTTCTGTATTTGTGCTTAGGGTGCCCTTTTCAGGGTTTTAGGGTTGCTTTTGTTTCGGGTGCTTAACACGTGCTTCTAGTGGTTTGTGCTTGCTTTAAATGGCTGTGGATTGCTTAGGGTGGTATTCAGGTGGTTTGGATGTTACTTGGTTGCTTAGCACGTCCTTCTAGTGGTTTGTGCTTGCTTTATATGGCTCTCTTGAGCTTAGGGTGGTATTCAATTGCTTTGGTTGTTCCTTGGGTGCTGATGGTGTTCCTTGGGTGCTTATGGTATTCCTTGGGTGCTTTGGTTTTTCCTCGGGTGCTTTGGTTGTTCCTTGGGTGCTAGTGGTGTTCCTTGGGTGCTTCACTCGTGGTCCAAATGCTGTTGGTGCTACACTTGTGGTTTCTAGTTTCTCATGCTGGTTTTTTCTGATGCAGTTAGAGTTTTATAGTGCTTTTAAGGGAAGGCACCCTAATCTGGTGTGTAGCTTGAGCTCGTTTGAGAATCTGAAGCCTCGGTGGGTAAAGCGTCTCAAAATCTGGAACACGTGTTGTTGTAGATACCACCAAGAGCTGGCCGAACTCATGATTGCGTTGGACATCATGCGGGCTGACAAACAGGGAGTTCATCTTGATTGTAATTGCCGCTGTGATATGTTGTGTGGGGGTATAGGGTGTGGAGCTGCTGCATCTAACATGTGCAATGCTCATCGTTTGGTGTATGAGCGGTTGAATAATTTGTGGACTTCTATATTGTGTGAGAAGCCGGAATTGTAAATGTGGCACAAGGCAGCATGTTTAAGGGGCACGTGTGCAGATTGTGGTGTGAAACTGCTTTGTGTGTGTCCCTTTGAAATGACCTTTGAAAAACTGTGTCGCAGTCCGAATTTTTGGTTTTCAGTTGTTTATCTAGAAAACGGAACGGAAACTATCGATTAGTATGTAGGTTTTGTCTAGAAACAGCAGAGGACGGAAAATTAGGAAAGACATTGAAATAGTGAAATAATTGGCACGAATCCAATCCTAGTGGTAACACCTAGGAACCGGATAGAAATCGGATCCTTGTCCGGAAGTAGTAGTGGACCGGATTGGGGGTATAGAACTAGATTAGGGTTAGACCGGAATGGTGGGACCGGACCGATAAACGTCATCATGACGATTTTTAGGTCAGGAGAGACTATAAAAGCCCAGGACCTCCTCAGTTACTGTCCATTTCCAAACGCTGTTTGGTGAGAGTGTTCTTGGGCGCTCCTCGTTTTCAAGTGTTGTGAGCGTGCGCGTGTTTGTGTGAACGGTAGAGGTGTGCTGCAGGGTAGGTTTCTGGTTGCGTACCGATCGTTGTGCAGGTTTCCGGTTGAGATCGGAGAGAGAACGTGAGAACGGGACGTGCAGCTAGGACTGTGTGAGGTAGAATCGGAAAAGACTGTCTTAGATCTAGTCTGTGTCCATGCCGTAGCTTAGGCGGAACAGACCAGGCCCATCCACGTCGTCGGCTCTGGTCAAACTCCGGAAGGTCGTTCCGGTTCTCCCTTCGATAGAGGAGGAGATGGAGATGCTCCGGTTGGATCTCAACCGGATGGGGTGCCAGGGTTTGCTCAACAAACCCTGGGGTTTTAAGGACGAGCGGATGGTGAAGGAGATCTAGGGAAAGTGGACGAACCAGTTTGATAACACGATCCGCTGTATTCCACATCAATGGACAGAAGAGATCTGGAGGGAGGTTTATAAGTTCCGGGCAGGAGGCCACGGGATGGCAAACCGGAAGGACGAGTACGTCCGGGGCAAGTTCCGAGGAGCGGTCAACCCCAAGGACAGATACGCGATGGAAGACTACATCGACGACCGGCACCGAAAACTGTTACAGTTCCTGATCCCGATCCTCCATCCGGAGAAGCCGACAAGGGTGACAATCACCCTCGGCAACACTATTTTCGGTGCCCTGAGCGGTGACCGGAAAGCGGACTGGGCCCGGATCATGTTCGATCTGGTGGCCCAGTTGGCGACGAGGGTCGAAAGGAGTAGGCCGACACACGTGTGTCCCTACCTCTTCCACCTCTATGAGCAACACCAGCTCCTTTTAGACTCGGAAGAGAAGGAGTGGAAGGCCCAGGAAAATCTCCTGAAATACGGAGAATCGGAAACGGACGAGGAGGAAGAGGAAACCGGATCCGAGACCGAAGAAGAAGAAGAAGATGAAGAAGAGGCGGAGAGGCAGACCAAGCGGCACAAGACGACGTCTCCGACCGGAAGAGGATCTCCACTCGGTGATAAAATCGGAAAGGAGAAGACACCGGAAAGGGAGAAGGCAGGCTGTTCGAAGAAGGGACCGGTCGACCCGTTCGAGAAGTTGGTGAAGACCCTCGTCGACATCCGCACGGACTGGGAGGCGAAGAGAATCGCCCTAATCCAGATCGGAGAGTTGGTGCAGGCAGCACCGGATAGCAAGTTGCTAGGGAAGGTAGCGGAGTGCATCACCAATCCGGTCGAGATCCGGAAGCAGGAAGCGGAGATCCGTCGACTTCAAGAGGAGGTCGACATGTTGAAGGCGGAAGTGGCTACCTTCAAGGAAGATATGGCCGCCACCCGGATAATGGCGGACGAGACGCAGAAGGTGGCGGAATCGGTAAAGGCGACTTTCGGAGAGACCGGAAGCGTGGCAGTCAGGGCCAGACTCTTCGACGAGAAGGTCTTGGAGGAGAAGAAACTATCCGGTACCCGGATAGTCCGGATCCTGACTGACTTCTCCGAGTAGGTGGAGAAGAATTTGGTCTTAGCACGAGGAGCGGCGGACCGGATGGAGGAGTGTACACAGGAGCTGACCGGATCGATGAGGGTCCATCTATCGGACATCTCCATGCCAGAATCGTTTCCGGAAGTGTCAGACCCAAGGGAAGGAAGGGACCAGACTCCGCAGTCAAAGCCGAGTCAGCCTTCCCAGACCGCGCCGATCAACATCGAAGACTCTCCCGGTTCTGACATACCAAATCTGATGGCCGGAGAGCGGAACAGGAACTTGGAAGAAGTCTTCGAGCAATTGGAGGCGGAGCCCAAGAGTCCTTCGTTGGGGCGCGGGATAGCGATGTAGAATAAGTTAGGAAAGATAGGATAGGAACGGATCCGGATTAGTAATCCGATCCGGTAGTGTTAGGAGGACCGGAAGTTAGGATCCGGATTTAGGTTGACTTTTAACGGCTCTTTTTGCCTTTTGTTATTTTTGGAAGTTCTCAAAGTGTATATAATTCAGTCCTTGTGCTGAGGACATGGAGTCTTTCCTTCTACATTTTCTTTGTGTTCTCTCTTTGTACTTTCTTGTTGTACGTTCTCCCATGTTTTGGCAGAGTTGTGCGTGAGGGAGTTCGGAAAGCACGAGTGGATGCGTTGGGATTTCTCTCCTTGGTGTTTTTTCTTGGTTCTAAGTGCATGTGAGCGGATAGGATAGAGTTGGGAGTGAACTTCAGTGCCTCAATGCTTCTAGAGTTTGAGATTCTGGGTGAGAAAGCCGTTGTTAGGCTAGGCGGATAGGGAGGGATTCCTTAGTCGCGCTAGAACTCCTGGGTGAGAAATCCGGTTGAATGTCCGATCTCCTGTGAGGTCTCGCCATCTTAGCGGTAAACGGAAGAATTCTAGTTGACGTTGGAACGGACGGGTACACTTGTAACCGCCTTAGCTTCGCATGGAATAAGATGACATTAGGGTCGTTGTAGTATTGAGAGGATCGTACGGGGGGAGGGTCTTTGTGTGACCAGTGGACCGGATTGCGATCTGGATTGCTGTGAAGGACCAAACCGGATCCATACTAGCCTAGGAAGGAAGAGATTAGGAAAGTGGGTCTTCAGCCACTATAAGTCACGGAAGGTGTGGTGGGCCTACCACTCTCAAAAGAAAGCGGCGAACCCTCTGATGGCTAAACAAAGGCAAAACCAAATCGGATAGGAGAAGAAATGGTTGTGAGTTGTCTAGAACATATTGGTCTAGACGGATACCCGGACCAGAAGAGATAGGGTCCTTGGATTGTTTTGGATTCGACAACCGGAAGACTAGTTGGAATCGGAAGAGAGAAGAATCCGGTCCTTTGTTTTCTGGGTATTTTTGGTTCCGGTCATAGGAAGAGGACCGGAAAAGATGACTGTTGTCCCTGACTTGGCTTAGTTCGTTAATAGAGTTAGATACTTCACAGAATCTCGTGGGTTCGATCTTTAGAGTCACTTTGTTATGCTTTAGAGTGGTTTTTGGGAGTATAACATGGGAATTGCGTATCCTGTGCTGCGACAAACTGGTTAAATGGAAGACTATTGGCTACAAGGTGGTTGGGACTACGGACGAGGGAAACCCAAAGAAGGCTACGACAGTGGAGTATCGTGAATCTCCCCCTCGGGAGTTAATCCTGTATTTGAAATCTAAACTCCAAAGCTTTGTTTTGCACAATTACATAGTGTCTTGGCAAGATTTTCAATTCAAGGAACTATTTGGGTTGGTTCCTCTTGACACTTTGATCTCCTGTGTAGACTTTAGTGAGAATTACACTCTAAAAGTGCAGAATGAAATTCAAAGCATGCACTGGCATAATGAACTAGTGTCAATTCTGGATTTCTGGTCCATATCACATATAGGGTGAACCCTGAATGGAGGATTGAAAATGAAGAGCCATTCTTGTTAAAAGAGGTCCATTACTATGTTTCTGACGACAAAACACATGACTCTCTATAAGTCCAACACTCCTTCATGTTGAACTGGGAACACATGAAGGATCAAGGGTTTGTGCCTAGGAATCATATTGTTTGGTCTGATGGGTGCTCTGGGCAATTTAAATCAGCTCGTGCATGGTACTTTATAAGTCGGTATCCAAATCTGACTAGTTCTGCCCTGATGAGAGATGGTTGTCAAATGAGTTGGAACTATTTTGCTAGTAGGCATGGGAAAGGGGAGGTGGATGGTGCAGGGGCTCTTTTGAAGCGGGAGATCCGAAACGAGCAGTTGAAATCTGGAGGGCTGAAGTTGCAAAATGTTGCGGAGATTGTTCAATTCCTGAAAGACCAATCTCAAAGAGTGCATGCTGGCCCTCCAGGCGCTAGGCGTAGAACACACAATTTTTTTTGAGAGATTCCAAAGATGGGTCCCAGATGTGTTGACCGCTCTGACCCTAGGCAGTGCGAGAGGGTTCCAGGGAGCATGTCTAATCATCAGTGCAGATCTGTGTCTGCTAGAAACCCGACACTTGTTCAGTTTCGTGCTTTGTCATGTTTTTGTCACGTTTGCTTGAGTTATTCATCTGAGCATGCTTGCCACCAATCGGATCATGTGCAGGACTTCACCTTATACAGGTTGAAGCCCAAAGCACCAGGTCAAGCCCGGCGACTATACGACGGAGATGAGGAAGTTGAAGTCGGTAGTGGAGGCAAATTGATAGTTGATGCATTGTATGTGGGAGACAATATGGCCGTGCGGGCACCACTTGAAGATGAGCCCTACTGGTTGATGCTTGTGGTAAAGCCAGCGCATACTCTACAGGAAGCCTTCATTGACCCAGAGGGAAACAAGTATGGACTTGGAGATGTAGTGTTCGGTGGTTTCTGGTATGAGCGGTTGCGAGAGGGTAGTCGGACCTACCTGCTTAGGAATGATAAAGAGCCTAGTTTTGTCTATAGTCATGTGGTTTTGACCTCAAAATTCAGCTTACCTCCTATCACTCATCAAATTAAGAGTAGGTTTTCTGGATTTGAGTTGCCATTGGAGGTCAAGGAGATTATAGATGAAGCCCTTCGGGATGCAGTGATGCTTGATTAGAGGCTTTCATTATTCTTCATGTCCTTTGCCTTGATTCAAGTGATTGGGGTGGAAGTTGATATTTTCTTCAATTGTGGCTTCTGTTGGTTGTTTCTGTAGTGTAGGCTAGAATAGGACAACCTTGCTACATTGGGCAGTTTCAGAGGTTCGATTCCTCCTTGGTTGAATATGATCAGTGGCCTGCAGTAGTTCACGTTCAAGGTATACTAATGTACTGAAGTCATGTGCTCTCATTTTACACAATTGAGAGTTGTAATTTTTGTCTAGCCTTCAATAGAGCTTACATGCTGCTAGCATATTGAATGTCAAAAATCCATTTCCGCTTCCTCTCTTTCTGCTGGAGCCACGTAGAAAACTGCTAGAAGAATGTTGTGTATACAGACTTGTATTTGTAATGCGGGTCGGTTATGAGAAGTACGTGATTGTGATTTTCTGGTGATGCCTATGCTTGTGATCCAAATGCCATCTTTGAAGCCAGGTAGTAACCTTAGAATGCAATTCGAAACGTGCAATTGTGTGCATCTTTTAACCACCATTCATGCTTAAATATGCGGTGTAAGGCACAGCAGTTGATGCATAAAGAGACAGCGCATATATGATATTCTACTCTATTTTTAAGGGCATGGATATATCTGACATTTGAATTTCTGTTTTTGCGTGGACAGTTGGCTCCTTCTGTGAGTACTGTAGTCCGCAGACCACCATGCAAGTGAGAAATCCAAGTTCACAAACCATGCGAGTGAGGAATCCAAGGACCGCATTAATGTCACAAAAGGAGAGGTTGGCCGCATGAGCTGTACCGGCCACCCACAATACCTTAGTGTAGTGTGGGGGAAGCTCCATTGGTCTGCAGGACCCCCCCCCAAAAAATATTATTTTGGGTTCAAGTTACCAATTCTAATTGTGAGTTATGAACCCATTATAATAGTGAGTTCTTTGTATTATTTGGTAACCATGAGTGTCTACGGTTTATTTTTTGGGAATATAAATAACATATTTGAAATAGATTTTTACAAAATGACACTATGTTTTGATTCACAATCATGGAGATTTACCTAACTTTTTAGATTGATGGGAGTCACTCCCCAAGGTTCAAGTCCATAATAATTAAAAAATATCCGCTCTACCCCCCACCCCATCCTACATTCATGTTATAAGAAAAAATTACTTTAAAAGAGGTATTTACCCAAATCACTAATACTTTGACATGGAATCAAAATATTGATTCCAATTGTGAACATTTATTTCTAATTAAAAAATTGAATTTCCAAAGAATTTATATGTTTATTTTTAAATGTACTGTTGTTCAAAAAAGGTCCTTCACGAAATTCATCTTATTAATTTGAATACAATGATTCAAAGCTTTGTGCATATGTATATCATCAAACTATCCATTTCAATATAATTTAATTTGATCAATTAAAATTTATAAGATAGTTAGGTATTTATAGCATTTTGTTTTGAGAGTTATAGCATTAAGTTCCTTCCTCCCTTTCTGTTGTACTTACAAAATGGCATGAAACAAAGCTTTACATGTATAGAAGATGTTGATTGGAAGCTACATTGAAAATTTCATGCAACGATTCCAAATAACTTGAGGTCACTAGGGTTTGCCCAAATTTGAAAAAAAATCACAATACACTCACTAAAAATCTACAACCTCGATCAAAGAAATAGACCTCATTTACATGGACAGATAACGTTATGAGTAGACAATCACTCATTTTTTTTTTATTGAAAATTCGCTACTAAAAATATACCTAAACCCTAAAAAAAGAAGATAGTATTCAAAATTCATATCCTTCTTTTCACTAGATGAAATACCTAAACCATGCGGTTTTAACATGTATGATCTATTATATACTTAAGTATGATAAGAAGAATAGGGACAAGGGTACATTTTTAATTTATTTAGTTTGTTTTGGTGCACTTGAGATGTTATGTTGCTATATTATTCTCTCGTTGCCCTAAAAGGAAACTAGTTGCCTCTACTTTGACTCTACTAGAAAATTATTTGTAAGATGAATGCACAAGTTTGGGATGAACAATTGGAATATCCTCCCTTGTAGTAGTGAACACTTGTACTCTTCACTTTAACAAGGAGGGTATTTGTACAGGGCAAACTCTTGAATTACTGATCACTTTTAGGATAGGACAAGTTTGCCTATAACATGAGTCCACATTATTAGCTTGAGAGTTGAAGCACCTGTATGTTTGGGATGCAATTGGAAGTGCATTGAAAAATCAAGAAAACAATTCCAGCACTCATGTTTATTAACTATTCAACTATTCCAAAAAAATAAAGCTAAATTTGAATCCAATGCTATTGAAATAGCCCCAGACGGAATTCATATCATCTCAAATACGGCGATAAACAAGTGTCTTAATACCAGGTCACTGGACCCAAGAAACTGCTCGCAATAGAAGAGAGTTTAATTGCAGCAGCTGTATTCAGCCAAAAATGTTATACTGAAATTATAACTTCACCTAAACCTTTAATGTCCAGAATTTCCGTGCATGCGCACCAGTGAGGATTTCGTGCAAGGTGTACGCAGTGTACGTTATCAATTTCAATTTAGGGTGCTTAATTTTCTTTAACGACGTGCACATTGAAGATGTATTGACAAAGCATTTGCCTGGATCAGACGATCACAAGGAACACCTCAAAACTACAACTTCTGCAAGCTAATGTAGGACGACTTCAACAACAACCACCTGCGCGCCTTGACTTACGGGACATAATGCCTACCCAAAAATTGCCTGAAAACCAGTCAAATGCGTATCATCTTTCAGCTAGTTCAAAATGCGTATCATCTTACACTCATCTTTCAACTAGTTCGAAATTAGGCAACTTCTACAGGTTTGACACACAACTTCAAGTTCCCACAATTGGTCGGAGGACCTTTACACCAAACAAAGTCATGAAATACAATCTGATGATCTCCTGCTTGAACCGCAAGATAACATTCTGGCATGTCCATACAAGAAACGTAAACGGATTTGCAAGGCAAGGTCACCACAATTTAACTGAGTAATATTACATAGAATCATAGCTCAAGTGTGTTTAAGCTTGCTCCTAGTAATGACTCGACCCCCTGTCTCTGCAACTACATCAGCAGCATGCTCTAACTGTCCTTTTTTAGACGAGGGCCTACGAGCAGCAGGCTTCTTTGGGGTCTGCACCGATGACTTTGCCCCAACATTTGCCTCCTTGCCTCCATTGGATAAGGATGTCAAGCTCACCTTTTTCCTTGTGCCTGTTTCTTGTACAGCAGGATTCAAGGCTCGTTTCAAGGAAGAAGAGTACCTTCCTGGTTCTGCTCCATGCGGTACAGCATCCTCCGATTGCAAACCTGGATCGACCCATTCCACTTCTGCAAACATGGCCTAGCCAAAGAGCACTCAAATTATTCACATGATTCTTCCAGCAGAGATGTCATTCAAATGCCACTATCAGCTATGCATAGGAACTAGTGTAAGTCCAAAAGCAGCCACATCTTCCTTGGGTGCTTGTACAATACAACATACCTTCCAAATCGACTGAATGCTCCGGTGTATTGTTGTGAAGGCAGGCTGCTGTTGGAAGTACATCACAACCATCCAGATTTGTTGAGACGCTATGTGGAGGTAGCTTCTTTGGTGGTGATTCCACTTCTTCTGCTTCTTCAGCTGTTGGCACCTGTAGTTCCGGGCTCCCATTGTATAACGTAAAAATTTTCAATTTGTTGCCTAAAGTGCATGGAATCGGCACTTGATGTATCAATCCGCATGAGTCCCAATCAGATTGTCTTCCTCTTGATTGTGACCCTACACGTTCACCCAAAATATTCAATACGTTGAAATTGTGATAAGATAGAACAAGAGCAAGGGTATAAAGCAAGACACAATTGTGCAAAATTCAACACACGTATTCAGACTGTGTGCATGGAGCTTGGCACAATACCAAAAAACATACAGGTGCAGCACCAAAAGCAGAAGGCTGCAACAATAGACGCACACCCTTGTAGCACCTAATTAAAGCAGCCAAGTACCACTGTAAGAACCGAAGCCAACACAAAGGAAGAAAGTAGAATAAACCAACCAAGCAAGGGCCAAACCAACCAAGCAAACCAACCAAGCAAGGGCCAAACCAAGCAAAGCACCACCAAAGCAAGCCAAACGAAATTCAAAGCATGTCACCTGTCGCACGCGTAGTTAGCGCGTAAGTATCTTTAGCACAAAAATGTGGTAAGATGACACGAGTTATCGTCCCAGGGAATTCTAGTATGTTGCTGCAAGTTTTGGGTATCCGGATCACTTCCAAAAAAAACACCCTAAGCAATCCGTACACTCTATTGCTATCTTCCGGAAACTGGTATTTTCCGGATTCCAATTCGGATCCGCCCTATTCCGGATTCCGGTTCCAACTCTCTCAAGTAACTGGTTTTAGATACCCCTGTTTCACCCTCAGGGGGTCCACTATTGATCTTTCCGAGGGGCAGGGACTCGCCACTCTTGGTTCACACTCTCTATCCGTAACAAACAAAACAAACACCCAAGAATTATACGGTAATAGCAAAGGGAGAATCCGTACCCTCACAATCTTCCAGATGACGTATCCAAAAAGTAGGTCACACAAGGCCCGGTTAGATCCACCTTACTACAACGACAGATCCAGACTTTCCGGATTGTAGTGCTGACTTCTTAACTCTCGAGTGCTCCGGAGGTTGGCAGACCTTCCAATGGCTGGGATAATTCCTCAGGCGGTTGCTTATCTCCGCACGGAATCCTCCCTGGACTTCCGGACTCGCACCCTCACCCGTAACAGGCTTCCACCGGATCATCGTTCCAGCAATTTAAAGGCACCATGCACAGCTCCTCATTCACACATCTAAAGCTCTTCCGTCACAGCATATGTATCCGTCAACCCAAGAATCCGGACTCCCTCTCACACACTCTCACTCACAAACCAGTGTACGACTCAATCATCAACGCGATACGCAAAGAGATGATCAAATTGATCTCCGGTAAGCTTCGATTAAATGACAAGAAAGGGAATGACAGGCCAACAAGCCGGCCTGCCCTTAAAAACAACCAAAAGCGGCCCAACGGCCCACCCAAAATCCGGCCAACGGCTAACTACAAATCCGACTAACGGTCCTAATAACCGTTCCGGGAAAACCGGAAAGCCGTTGACAACCTAAAAGTCCGGAACTACGGCAATCCCTAAAATTCCGGAACTTCCTAAAATTCCGAAAATCCCTAAAATTCCGGATCTCGACTACTTCCGGAAACTTCTAAAATTCCGGAACATTTCCGGAATCCGGATCCGACCTGTTACTGGACTTTAACGTTTATAACAATTCTAATGATCCGGAAATTACTTATTCTAAACTTACTCTCTATCTGTTCCGTATTGTCTATTCCTACATCAGAAATGAAAATTTTTAATCTATTCTAATCCGGTTCTAGTCTATTCTACTAACATTTGAATTTCCGTACTGTGACATCACCACTCTAGAAGCACCGAGTGTGCAATACCCAACCCAGCCAAGCACCACCATAGGAAGCCAAGCGACAAAAATAGACCTAAACCACTCAAGAAGCACCGGGTGTGCATTCTAGGAGCACTAAAAGCACACCCCAGTATCAAAAGCACTTGAAGCAGACCAAGCTGCACCAAGAGCACACCAAAGCACATTCTAGGAGCACATCAGAAACTAAGAACCACCCAAAAAGGCAAGCAACCACAAAGACAAAGCAAGGGGCCACTGCAAATCTTGCCAAAGTACAATACACTCGACACCAACAGCCAAGAAGTACCAAAACAAAGCCTTGAAGCACACAACCAACCAAAATTCACACAAGCAGCCCTACATCAACCAATGATTAAACATGTGAAGCAACCAAAAAAAAAGTAGGGGTAGCAGGATTCACATTCTCAAATGGGAGCACCAAAGGAATCCTTCAACGTCTCGCTGAGTTCTTCTATGGATTTTGCTAGAGCAGTCTTACCACCATTGTCTTCCAAATCAGATTGAAGTTCACGGAAACCAAAGGATTTCCGCCAGGCAGGGCGAAATGGCAATTCACAGGTCACACAATTGTTCTGAGTATGTACAAGCTTGGTGATGCAAAATGGGTGATAGAAATGTTTGCAGCTTGTCATGACAACATCAAATGAATTATACCAGCGATTACAAAATGAGCACGGCTCTAAATGAAATGAACCTCCCTCATCTTCTGGCATATCCGGGTGAAGAGTAGGCTTTGGCCAACACGAAATACCTCCACCACTCTTCATCAGCATAATGTGATCTGAAATTGCATCCCTCAGTCTCTGCACCTCTACTATCTCCCTACAGACCATCTTGATGCTTTCGTCAGAATGTAACATGTTGTGACCAACATCTTCATACAAATCTTGAGCTCTCTTGGCTTTTCTCTCAGCGTCTTCAAAACTGAATTTAGCAAACTCTACCTTTCAAGATAACACATCCCGTTCAGACCTAAGCTCTTCTAGACGCTTTAACCCTAAAAAACAACCCATTCCCTTCATCGTGATTGTCCTTGAATTCCTGGATCTGCACAAAAATGGTTTCCAGTCATCAAGCTCTGAATGGTCCCAATCACAGCTTCAAGTACAAGCAGTCAAACAAGCTGAAACAACAAAAATGAGAACTTCAAATTCAACTTCTACGCTAGGGTTGTGAGGGGCATAAACGGCTCACAATCTTCTCTGCTTCTTCAATCTGTTGCAAAATTTTGTCCAAGTCCCCTTGTACAATGTTAATGTTATTAGCGGCCTCTTGCTTGTCAACAAGCTGATTGTCCATGCCAAATTTGAAGGCAATTATCTTGTCTGCGATAGTTTTTTGAGAGGACCCCAGAAGGTGCTGCTTGCTTCTTGTATTGGCGAGCAACTCCTCCACCTTCAAAACCTCCTCAGCGGCAGCTACTTCCATCGCCGAGATTTGAGGCACTGAAAAAGCAGAAGTCTTGCAAAAAAACGACTTCAATTTTTTTCCAGAAGGTGCCACACCTCGATCAAGGAGCTTTGAGTAAGACCCGGAGGGCTTCAAAATCCCAGGCGCTACACGTAGAAGCTCCTCCGCTTCTTCCTCGAACAAATTGCGTTTCAGCAATTCTCCTTCCAACCGAGATGCTTGGACCACAGCTGTAGAGGCTACTGCAGAGGCCCAATCCACCTCAAACCCCATTTGCTCGGCAATGTAGCCCTTCACGACCCACGTCATGAACTCCTTGTTTGTCACCTCCATCTTACCATAAATCTTAAAGTACAATTGCAGCAGCTCCTTCCTTGTTTCCGGCTTCAACGTGGTATTTGTTGTCTTGTATGCGACACACTTGCCCCAAATCTCTTCGATCTTCTCAGGTGTAACGCAAGACATATCTGAAGCAAGCTTTGGGTTCAAACCCGACCTACACAATCCCCTTTCTTTGATGAAGAAATCAGTAGATTGGGTTTTCAAACCCCGTAGCTCTAAAAACATGTCTACCACAGAGGGAGCTGGCTTCAACACTCTGGATTTCCGATCCAACGAAACCCTCCTCTCTTTAGACAATTTTGCGGAGTCACCCCGACCAATTACGGCTTCCATTGTTTTCCAAAACTCTGCTAAACTGTCGCTACAGGATTCACCTTTTTGCAAGCAAAACTGCAAAGCGTCAATGAGAACGTGACGCTGGAGCAAAACCTTAACCCACAAAGCAGATCACACAAACAACAAATTCAAACGAAAGCGCGAAGCTGCAAGTGAGACCCAAAGCTCTAGACCCCTAGCGGAAGAGAAGCCTGACATCGTTGCTGATGGGCATGGGGGCATGGGCATGGGGGGGCATGGGCATGGGGGGGCATGGGCATGAGACCGTTCCCAGTTAAACTCAACGATGCGAGGAAATCACCTGCGTTTAAAGTCCTAACAACGTGGCCCCCATTTCCAGTCTTCTTCAATGCGTAGGCCAACTAACACAGCTCATCTCCCACTTTTCACAAAGGAATCCAACAAAGCACTTAGAGGATGTCGTTTTTGGCTCCTATTAGCTTATGTTCACCCAGTCAAGCAATACAAGTTGTTTTTTCTAATGTGCCAAGGAAACCAGGATGAAAAATTATTTTATAGAAAGAAACAAGAGCTAAAAGGGAGGTCCTTGATACATTAGATGCATTCATAAGCACTACAGTGGAAAGTTCTAGTCTTATGGCTCCGGAGGCGGTGCCAGCATTCTCAGTAGTACTGTCTCTAATTGGGGCTATTGAATTGTCAGCTCAAGACAATTTACTAGCGTAGGCAGCCTATTGATTAGGGGGTGTCTTTCATATATATCAACCATGACTGTAGTAGTCACTGTTGTCCACAATGACTACAACAAGTTGTTTGGCAGTTATTGTTCAGCTAACAGTCATTATGGACAAGTAGTTCATACTCTTGTTTTCTTGGCATATATCTTCGTCTTGGAATATAAAATCCGTTTTGGAGAAATTTGGAAGTAAAAGAAACAAAGTGCAAATGTTTTTGACTTAGTTTTCATTTTATTTTTTATTACTCCTCTGAAATGTATACAATTCGACAAGCATGCAAGAAGCCAAAAAAAAAATATGGAATTAATTAGAAGAAAATTAATTAAGAAGTGCATGTACAAGCCTTACTTTTTATTTTGGTTCATGTTTTCATTACTATTGCAGACTGAATACATTTGCGAGAAATAAAAAAGAAGTATGGAAAAAATATAAAATTAAACTAAATATAGTAAGTGCAAATACGTGAGCCTTAATTTTTATTTTATTTTCAGTAATTACCTCTCCGTACTATATTCAATCATTCCGATAAATATGAAAGAAGTCTGGAAAAAACATGCAATTAAAAGAAATAATAATGCAATTAGCCTTTGCTTAGTTTTCATTTTATTTTTGTCACGTCAATCTTCCATAATGAATTTATTCAGCCTGAAAAATATAAAAGAAAGAATTAAAGTACAATAATTGAACCAAAAAATTAATAAATTTAAACTATAAAATTGCAAATATGTTTGCCTTAGTTTTCTTTCAGTTTCCATTACTCATCCAGAATGTATTCAATCCGGAAATTATCCAGGAAGTTTAGCCTAAGAAACTGAAGAGGAAAAAGTGCAAACTACTTTGGTTTTCTTGGTTTCCATTCATTTTTGTAAATATTGCAATAGGTGGATGCACAGTCATACTTTATTCATTTCCAGGATCAAGACAGTGGGCATCCAGTCACTACACAACTCATTTACAACTACGGCCACTTCCATCCCATGTTCATGACATCCACATCACTCTATCCAATCCTCTGCTAACTGAAAAGTGGCAGATGAACAGACACGGTCGTCTCCCTTACCATAGTACTCATCTACGGCCTCAATGAATGACTGCACATCAACTAAGGACTTCTACACATCGGGTTGCTTGTGCAATTACAAAGTTGAAGTCATTTATCAGTCATTTATAATAGGTAGTCATTCTTCAGTCGGTTGTATAGGACACGTTTTTCTTGTAGTGCATGAGTAATAACTAATAATTGTAATAGGAATATTTTTACAATGTGTTTTTCATATGGAAACAAGAAGAACCTTTCTTAACTCCGTAAATATCCAAGGGCTTTTTGAGCTTGGAGTTTACTTTAATCTAAACTAAAAGTCCAAGTTTTTATATGTTTTACCAATTCAAATAAAAATTATACTTGTATGAATTCAAACTAGACATGTTATGGGTCACATAGGAAAATAAATATATATATCTATATTAATTATGGATTGAAAGATTATAATGTTTGATCAAGAAGGTGTTAAAATTGTGACTAGATTGTAACTAAAGTTGTTGATTTGAACTTTTGAAGTCTTTCAATCCTCTTTTTATATGCCAAATTTAAAATTGAGGTCATCATTCATCAAATAAATATTAGATTGAAGGATTTTATTATGCTCAACTACAATTATATAATCAAGTAATCAATTAATGACTTTTCAAATTCTACTCTACATTTTTTTTAAATGAATTTCTAAAGTGATTTTTTTCCAAGATCTAATGTATTCAAGGCTCATCTCTAAGATTCTAGTAGTGAAAAATTAAGATTTGTAATAGACACCCTTAGTTGAATGCAAGAAATACTTGTATTATTTGTTGCATTTTTGGATTTTTGTACTAAGAGGATTACTACAATGTTCTAGTAGTATTTTGTAGATTCTTTTGAAAAATTTGGATTGTTCAATTCATCCATGATTTGTTAGAGCATCAATACATGTTCTATAAATATGAAATATTCAAATATGAAATTTTATGAAAATGTTATATTCCATGTGCTATTTTTAGACTACTCAATATTAACTGTAAAAGTAGGATTGTCTTGTCGGACATATTCAAGGATATTGGTGACGTGTTGGACGTCTAACATTGCGTGTCGTATAGGACAAATGTTGAACAAACGGAAATGAGGCATCGCGTAGAAACTAAAGGTTTCGATTTTTTTACCCCCGGGTTGCCTGAACTTGTCTTAAGTGGTTGGTTGTCAAGAGTAATGTGGAAAGAAAAAACCACATCATCTAGGGCAACTTTGAGTTGGGGCGCCAGGCACATATAGGTTTGAGTTGGGCGACTTTAGGTTTAAAAGGCTGTGGGCGCTGGATTACCCACCCTTGGTAATCAAGCAAACATGGACCAAGTTCTATGCCTTTATCCACTTTTTAATATATGGGGGTGTTGTGAGCGCGGTCCACTGTGCCTCCAAGCAATGGATCTTTTTTTGCTAACGTCTCTTAAGTGTCGTGGATGGCAGTGAAACTAACTAGAAATGCATGGGTAACTAACATGCTAACTGCAATGACCAGAGGTGATAGTAAATTCTAACTCCCTAACCATCTATCCTATGTCTAGGGTTGACTAGGTAGTTGGCGTCATTTCTAACGTCCCTAACTACGTGAAAAGGAAACCCTCACGTTCCTTCTATGAACCCCTAAGACTATCTTTTGGGTTTTGACACTTCTCTTGGAAGTTCTAATTCTACAGGCTAATCCTAAAGCTTAGCTTTTACTTTAATTTCCAACCGCTAAATGTAACTCTAGATTTTTACTCCCAAGACCTAACTCTAATTACTTCCAATTTTGACCCTATATTTTGACTTTTATCCTCGGTTTTTTACTCCTAAATTAATTATAGAATTTACTCTAGGAGTTTAACTTTTACTCTAATTTTTTGCTTCTCAATTGACTCTAAAAATTAACCTCTAAATTTAATTCTAACTGATGACTTTTAACTCTAAGTCTTTACTTTCTAACCTAACTCTAAGGTTTTGCTTGAGAATTTGACTCTTAGATTAACTTTAGAATTTTAAATCTAAATTAACTCTAGATTTTTACTCCTAAATTAACTCTAGATTTTTTAACTCCTAATTAATTCCTAGTTTAAACCCTAGATTCTCCTTCTAACCTAAATCCCTAATTTCTATCTATGGTTTCTTTTGGATGAAATTTTACTTCAATTCCTCTGTTTACCCCCTACTCCTTGACTTATCCTAACACAGTCGACTTGAAGCCAAATTCTACGTGTAGTATGTTTTCAGAAACCTCTATCCCTAATCTAGCAACCTCCAAATCTAACTCTTATTTGCACTTAATCACGGCTTGCTAATGGCGCGTACAAGGCTAACTAAGGAAATCAATGCTAATTAGGGAAAAACATCAAGGATTAATTCAAAAACTCACCTCTTCACTGTCGGTGTCGGAAATAAGTTTGTCCACGTCCGTGTACACATCCTCATGCTCCATGGTGGTCTTTTGGTCTTGGTTGAATTTTTCCCAAGCTCACCGCTTATTTATAGAAAATTAGTACACCCGTGCGATCTAAACTTCTTCTTTCCTTTCCTTCTTCTTTTTCTTTCTCCCTCTCTTCTTCTACACTAACACTATTCCACCTAAGCTTTTATGGAAGTCTTACAACTATAGACTCTAACTACGAGGAGGTTTAATGTGCCTCCTACCCTCTTACATGGCCTTGTCTTTGTGTCATCCTAATCCGCCTTCTAATGGTCACTACAAATTCTTGAGATTTTCCTCCTAACGCCTACTTAGCCAAACCTAGGTCACTATTTATCGTCTCTCTCACCTAAGTTGCCCATATAGCCATCCTCTCCTTTCCTTCTCTTTCTATCTTTGAGTGGTTTTACATGTGGTTGGACGAATGATTATCCTACGTGGAGCTTTAGTTAGGACTAGACCCCATTTTCTCTTCCTTTCTTCTCTCAATAGTTACCTTGTTGGTTTTTGTTTTAAAAACAAGCCCGACTCCCCACCTAAACTCTAACTTCAAGTAGTCTTTTATTTTCTTGTAGAATCTGATTTTTTTCTTTGTAACAAGTTTTCCCAAGCCCCTGGACACCCAAGTTCTCCCCAGCCCTGGACCACGAGTTCTCCCCAATGCTGAACCCCGAGTACTTGTCGCACGCGTAGCTAGCGCGTAAGTATCTTTAACACAAAAATGTAGTAAGATGACACGAGTTATTGTCCCAGGGAATTCTACTATGTTGCTGCAAGTTTTGGATATCCGGATCACTTCCAAAACACCCCAAGCAATCCGTACAATCTATTGCTCTCTTCCGGAAACTAGTTTTATCCGGATTCTAGTCCGGATCCGTCTTCTTTTGGAATCCGTTTCCGACTTTCTAAGTAATTGGTTTTAGATACCCCTGTTTCACCCTCAAGGGGTCCACTATTTGATCTTTCCGAGGGGCAGGGACTCACCACTCCTGATTCACACTCTATCTCTATCCGTAACAACCAAAACAAACACCCAAGAATTATACTGTAATAGCAAGGGGAGAAATCCGTACCCTCACAACCTTCCGGATGACTTATCCGGAAAGTAGGTCACACAAGGCCCGGTTAGATCCACCTTACTACAACAACAGATCCAGACTTTCCGGATTGTAGTGCTAACTTCTTCACTCTTGACTGCTCCGGATGTTGGCAGACCTTCCGATGGCTGGGATAATTCCTCTGGCGGTTGCTTATCTCCGCATGGAATCCTCCCTGGACTTCCGGACTCGCACCTTCACCCGTAACAGGCTTCCACCGGATCATCGTTCCAGCAATTTAAAGGCACCACGCACAGTTCCTCTTTCACACGTCTAAAGTTCTTCCGTCACAGCGTATGTATCCGTAAATCAAAGAATCCGGACTCCCTCTTGTACACTCTCACTTACAAACCAACATACAACTCAATCATAAATGCGATACGCAAAGACATGATCAAATTGATCTCTAGTAAGCTCCGATTAAATGACAAGAAAGGGAATGACAGGCCAACAAGCCGGCCTGCCCTTAAAAACAATCAAAAAGCGGCCAAACGGCCCACACAAAATCCAGCCAACGGCCAATTACAAATCTGGCTAACGGTCCTAATAACCGTTCCGGCTAAAACGGAAAGCCGATTTAAAATCCTAAAGGTCCGGAACTAGGGGCCCACAGTCCGGGTTACCCGTTCCGGAAATAACTAACCAGACAAAATCCTAACTACCAAGGTAACAACCCACACTAGTCATTTGTGGGGCTTTTTTGATGACGATCCGGCCCTTAGATTCGCAAGAGTTGGCTTCCGGGTTGTCACTTTCGGTGGAGTCTTCTTTGTTGCGGATCGAGTTCGGATTTGGGGCGGATCCGAATCCGTTTCTTCGGATTGAAAGTGGGACTCGGCGGATTCCTCTTCCGTCTCCTCGATCTCCAACGGCTCCTCGAACCTCGTTTGCCTCTGCCGCGTTGACTTCGTCTCCGTCAGATTGATGACGGTGTTGTCCGGAATCGCTGGCGGAAGAGTGTTTTGCATGTGCAAAAACCTATCCGGATCGGTCCGGGCTGGGTTTCTGACACTTGCTGCGGCTATGGCCTCAGATTCCGTCTCCGTGAACTGAAGAGGTGGGAATAGGTTCACCACCGCCTGCCTTCCGGAGGCCTCCTCAATCACTGTGGTCTGCGTGCCCGTGTCCTTCGGTGTCGTGACATCCGGATAGGTCACCAGACGGGTCTGGATCTCCGGATTCTTCTTCTCCGTCGAAGTTCCGGCATCTGGAGTTTCTTGAAACTCCCCTCCTGGAAGATCTGCGAACATTGCTTGGTCGAGTAGGTTTGGGTCGAGGCTTCCGATTAGCTGTCGCATCTCCTTGAGCACTCCCTCCATCCGGGCCTCGAAATCCGTAAATATGAGCACCGCCTTTGTTATGGTAATGTGTCCTTGTGCCACCATCTGAGAGTTCCAGAGTTGGGCTCTCGAGATGGTGTTGGTAGGAAGGTCCACCAAATCCCCCAGCTTACGAACTAGGGCCATCGCCTCCGTCGCCTTCCGGTTTGCGATGTGCATCTCTCGTTCCAACCACTGGTACTGGTTCCGGAATTGGTTTCGTTCCTCTTGGAGTGTTCGGATCTGGGTGTGTAGGACCTTGACTTCCTCCGGATCCGGTCTCCGTGCGATGGCGGCTAGGATTTACGTCTCGTCCCTTACCCCTAGCAAAGAACAGACGTCCTGGAGGACTATCACCATCCGGTCGTTCACTATCCTCGTTGTTTGCAGCCAATGGATGGCGCTCTCGACCGGATCTGTATCTGGATTCAGACTTTCCGGTTGGACGGAACCTTCTGCCACTTGCTTCCCTCGCGAGGCCCGATCCGTGGACTTACGTCTGCTAGGCTCGGCCTTCTCCGGAGTTGTCTGTGTTTCCTCTAGAACCTCCTCATCCTCCGACTCTAGCTCCTCCGGCTTAGCTTCCGGCTTCAGTCCGTACTTGAGCAAGTTCTCTCCTTTCCGGTACATAAGCTGCTCCGGCTTGCTCAGGGTCTCCATCCGATGGTATATGTGGAATAGGTAAGGGCTAATGGGATTGGACTTTCGTCCTGCAATCCCATTCGCTAACTTATCCACAATTGTGTGAATAAGTCTGCCCCAGTTCACGGGTCTTGGAGGCGGGTTTACCCTATTTCCTAGAGCTCCAAAAATGGTTTTTGCCACCGTGATGGTCACTTGGCTGAGCTTCTCCGGATACAGGATGAGAATCAAGAACTCTAAGAGTTGCTGATCCCGGGCGAAGACACAATCGGTTGTCGCAAACCCCTCCTTTGGGTCGGTGGAGTTTCGGAACCTTTCCGCCGCAAACTTCTTCGTCCGTCCCGCCCATCCGAGTCCTCTATTAACGGCAAAATATGTTCCGGCCCAGAGTTCTTGAGTCCAAGCTCTCGGGCAGCCCCTCACCGTTAACTCAGACTGATTGGGAATTCCGTAAAGGAGTTCCTCAATCATTCCCTTACTCTTCAAGTCCCACAGGCGGTGTAAGAATCCGACACAGCCCATGACCTCTAAATCCTCCTTCAATTCCCTATGACGATCCGGATTGAACGGAATCATCGGACTGACACTCCGGGCGGTCACCGCCGGTTTTTGGACTGGAGTTTCCGTCATCTTGGCAGGCTTCCGGACTCGGGTTGCACCGACCTCACTTCTACTTCCTATCTCGACCCTATCTCACCACTCTTTCACTCACTAAGCATACTCGCGAAGAACCGCAGAGAAAAGAGACCGAATGAGAATAGCAGCGGAGTTTATATAGCAGCGGAAAACCCTAAGTTCCCGACCCGGTGGAGTTCCCGTAAGTTTTCTAGCTGGAAACCCTACGATCCAGCTTTCCGGCTATTGGTTCCGGAACACTGTGTTAACCTAATTATTGTTTTACCGTTCCTACGAAAGAAATCTTTTCTAATTTAGGTATCTGGCGTCTAAACTTCTACACCTATGCAAAAATTTCAAAGTTCTCCTCCTATTTGCCTCTATCCTATGCATTAATTTTAGTTTCCGGATGTTACGTATTGTCACAGTACCCCCCTGACAGCCCAGTCCCTACCCCCTTGACAGCTCAGTCCCGCCCCCGTTTGATTTGCTCAGTCCCGCCCCCCGTTTGATTAGCCAGCCCCGACCTCTGTTTGATTAGCGCAGTCTTGAATCCTTTTGATTAGCCCAATTCTTGGCCCTTTTTTATTAGCCCAGCTCCCGACCCCTTGATCAGATTTCTGGTTGTCTCGTCTTGGTCTGGCCTTCTTTTGTTGGAACTAAGGACTTGCACTGGGGTAGTTTAGGCTAAGGAAAAGAAAAACAAGCAAAAGAACAAAGGGGGACTTATGATTAGCTTAGGAGGTATTACGAGTTTCTAGTACTCTCACCAACGGATGGTTATATTGATTCAACTATTTTTGAAAACTCTTGGATATCTGGACACTAACGATAGTATCTTTACATGGATATTTAGACACTAAGGTAGAAGGATGGTTGGAATTTTGTAAAAAATGTCAAACTTTTCTAGATCCTAGAATCAAAGCTTCGTTGTTCCGAGGGTAGCTATAAAAAATGCAAAACTTTTCTAGATTCTATAGTTAAAGTGTTGTCATTCCCGAGGGGGGTACACGTAGCCAAGCAAGGGTTAGACAAAGGAAAAAAGAAAGACACACGTAGAGAATGCTTGGAGAAGCCAAAGCTTCGCCAACAAGAGAGGGGTCCACACAACAAGAGGGATGTTTAGACAAAGGTAAAGCAATCGACTTAAGAGAGCACACGTGGGTTAGTATAACAAGGTAAAGCAAATGATTCACACTCTAAAGGCCCCCAATGGCGGCATACGCCAAGGCACTAAAGGGGGTGGCTTTAGGATTAGTAGCAAACACAAAAGACCTTCAAAACACAAGGGTTAGTTCATACAAGGGTTTACAAAACACAAGAGAAAACACACAAGGAATACACAAGGCAAGATAGAAGGACCCCCAAGGACCTTCAAAGCTTGAAAAACAACAACAAAAAGAGCCAAGAGTGCTCCGAAATACCGTAGAAGTTTTTGGCTTCAAACGCCAAAATATCCAAAATAACTTGGACCCACGGACCCAAAATAAGAATTGGGGGTGTTCTAGAGAGAAAAATAGGGACCTTAAATAAGTTTCCAAAGGCCCATCCCTCCCTCTAGAGTTCTAAGGTAACCTTATCAACTTGGATTTTCATCCTCATCCTCAAAGATTTTCATCCTAAGCTCTAAAAAACTACTTCTACCATCTATGCAGGACCAACATCCTAACTGTTGGAGATTAACTCCAATGATTAAACGGATTGCGCGTTGGCTCTAGATTGCTGTGTTTAGTCTAAGACCCCCTTTACCCCCCATACCGAGGCCAAAAACCCATCGTAGGCTAATTTAGTTTAAAAACCAAATCGTGGTAAAATCCTAGATCTTGGTCTCCTATTTTGAGAAATGTGAATAGCCTAGGGTCTCCGGTAGGTGCAAGAGAGTCGGAAAGGACTCTTGGTTGACTTCGTTTTGCCATCGTATGGTCTTGGAATGCCGGTCAACGTGGCGGGGACCCCACCACATGGTTAATTCCCGAGGAATCTCGCCGGTTCGGGTACTTGCCGCTATTGGAATGTCATGAAACTTCACGGAGTGCATTATTAATATAAAACAAGCTAGTCTAGTTTTTAGTGAGACTTTATTGTAACCTGGGTAATTTCCATGAAATTCCCATTGGAGGTTAGAAGGGTTGACCACCCGGAAAAGGTTCTTCTGCAAGTCGAAAGATGACGGAATTTTTCATGTGACCTCTAAGGGAGTCGCGTGAAAGATGTGTAGGTGCATTTCCGTACCTAGCAAGATTGGTTAGTGGAGGTGAAACAGGCCATCTCCTTGGATTAGCGATGGTGCGAGAATCTTTTGCAGATAGAAGAATCTTTGCAAATCGATTTTGTTGTTGGACTCCTGGCATGAGATTTACTCTAGAATACCATCCTTGGACTGTAGATTCCTCCACGAGCCCGGTCTTGCATTAGTGACTCCTGCATGCTAACAATCAAGGTTTTGGGAATTCGTAGATCTGACGGGGAATTCTAAACCTAACTTTAGGACCCAACCTAGTGGCGTTGTTGTGGATCCCTCGGGCCGACTTAGCCATGAATTGCCACATTCATGGTGGGATTTAGCCCTTTTGGGGCTATGTGACTTAAATCCTCCAAATCTAACCGTTTTGTTATTTCTACCTATTTTTAGGCCAAATTTGGGGGGATTCCAAGTCTAAATACAAATCTAGACCAAATACTATAATGGGTATGACACAACCCTATTTTGATTCTACACTCTTTTTATGGTTTTTTGTATACTTTTCTTAACTTTAAATTGCAAATTCCCCAAAAAATAATTCTACAAGTCCCAAGTGACAAATTGGGAGCTCACAAGGGCAACCAAATTATACATTGCAATGGATTTGGGATGCGCTTACAATTACGTGTTTAATAAATATTACATTGACCTCTCATTAATAGTAGCCCAAGTGCTCAATTTCCAATTTTGGAAAATTTAGCTTATAAAATATTAGATTTGATTCTTCTACTGCAATTAATACCAAGCATTCATTTCAAGTCTTCAACAGGAATAACAATAATAATAATAATAACAGTAATAATTCATATTTATTAGTATGAGGGAATTCCAAATGAATCCAAATCTTACTATAATCACCATCTTAATGCCTTTGATTTTATGAAAGTCGACGCACATTCAAAAAACTGAAACCTTTGTGCTTTTCACCCTAACATGTCTAGTGAGGCACAACAAAATACTCACACATAAGCTATTAGGCTATTATATGTTTTAACTACAAATCTTCACTACAAAAATTGTATGCTGAATCCTTCTCATACTAATATATATATATTGCCTCCACATTTATTTAGCAAGTGGTTATTTAGTAAATTTGTAGTTAACAAGTGTCATTGTTGGATACTTCATCAACATCAGGGTCCATATCTTCATGTGACTCACTTCCATCTTCATTGTCGGCCGAGCATCATGAGGTCTCATTTTTTTGTCATTCTCTCTTGGTATTGGTTTGTGTCATACTTCACGTTCTACCTCCAAGGTTAGGTTTCGCACTTTAGTATCTACACCAACATCGCTTTTTATTTGCACCAATTGTTTTGTGCAGCGTTTCTAAAGTATGAGCAGGGAGCAACGAGCATTGAGCAATGAGCAATAAGTGGTGACCGTTGAACAATAACTGTTTTTAGAAAATCTTACGAAAAATTTAAAATTTTTCACCACATGGTGCCTATATTCGTGGTTTAGGGTAAACATTTATGGCTATAAATTAATTTAAAGAGAAGGCCTTATTCGTTATATTTGGACAAATGGTAGTCTCAATTTCAACGACGCTAGCGTGCGAGCCTGGAGCGGAGAGCTTGTGAGCTACGAGCGGGAAGTTTGTGAGTGGGGAGCCCCAAATCATAAAAAAAGGAAAAAAAATCTCAAAATTCTTTTTTTCATTTTTTTAAAAACTATTTATAGTAATTGATTCATTTTTTCTATAAAAAAAATGGAAAACTTACTATTTATAGTAGGTTTTAGGGACCTATGACCGTTTTCCCTATAACCGTGCAAATGGGAGAAAAAGGTAAGGACATGAAGAGAAAAGAAAAGGAATGGAAAAGAAAAGAAAAAATGGAATGGAAAACAACAACAATTGAATCATAATAAAATTAGAAACAAAAGAGATAAAAATGAGAGGAAACAAGGAAAAATTAGACCCAAAAAAGGTAATATATTCATAATAATATATGGGTCATGGAATTAGAGATGGAAGATGGATTTTTCAACCATTCATAGTTTCGGAATAAAAATCACATGGCTCATGATACATTCTTTAAAATTGAATAAATACATAAGCAATGTCCATTTCATAATCATAAATTCATCTAAACGGTAAAAAAATACAAATAAATACTCCGCATCCGAATGAAGTATACATGAACACCTTCATGTGCCTATTCCAAAACATTAATAATGCCTGCTCGAATTAGAAGTAGCTTCAATTCGTTGAAGCTATAACTTGGTGCATGAATAAATACATCGCCATGCATATCCATCTTGCAAAAGTACCTAAACAAGTAGTACAAGTGCTTGCAATTCACGTATTGCTGACGACCTCCAATTGCAGAAACAACCATCTGCATAAAGTCTGGGCATGTGCATATGGGGTACATACCCATTGTAATTCGATACACATTTTTGTTGGGGTCAGCCTCTGTCTCCAATGATACTATTGCACCTAATCCAAGAAATGGAGATAAGGTCACTCCCACGATTTGTCCGTTGATGTTGCCTGCGCTCTCCCACTTGTTCCGTTGTTCCGTTGTTGGTGCATTTGCAATTCACCGAATTGATTTGTTGTTTCGCACCGTTGGATACACATCTGCATTTGTTGGTGGGGGTTGATCATAGAAAACGCTCTCGAATACCTTTGACATTTTGAACAGTCGGCACGGTGATAGTGCAAGTTGCTCTTGTAGACGGAAGCCTGCATGCTGCAGTGGCAAAGTCTCATCCCTACTGAGATTAATCCCAGTCATAACAGGCCAAATCTCTGGCACATTAGGCCAATCAATGACCCACTTCCGCTTTGGGCCTTTCACACATCTCTCAATGTCATCCCAACAAAACCAGAAGTCCGTCACCACTTCTCGCTTACTTCCATATTCTTCCTTTCTCCCGTGGTAGGTGGGAGCAGGGGTTCCCTTCTGTCCCCTTGCAATTTTGGCGAGGCACTTGATGTTAGAAACCCGTTGTTGAGCTTGACATTTCGCATTCGATTTGTGACTAATTCTAGCAATGTGCCATTTGGACGTGTCACAGTCACATTCAAATGCAACCGTGACATGGTGAGAAGTGTTGGCTACCGGCTCTCTACTTTTACCCTGTGAAGATTCCAGCGAAGCTGAAGTAGACCTTGTTCGAACACGTGGCTGAGAAAAATTGACTTTGTCTGGTCGATGCAAGTCTCCAGCATCGCCGATGGGTACGTCCAGTTTCCTCTTGGTGCTTCCAAAAATTTCCTCTCCCTCCAAATGCGATACTTGAGTTCCAACACCTTCCGATCCATGTAGTGTATTCAAAGCTTTTGCTATTTTCTTGGGATCTCCGCTTCATCTAGCTGCTCTTAACTTCAATTCCCCCTTTGAGGGACCAGATCCACACGCATGTCCTCTCAAGTACGTACGGTAGTTCGTCATTTGCATCCATGCCCGGATACTGTCGTTGACTGTGGCATCAAACAAATTACTTCCTCGGTTCCCAGACATTTGAAGCCATTTATTATGAACGGTTTCAGACAAATTGCACGAAGTCATATCGGCCATCTCCTCCAAACTCAAGCCCTGAAAACGCCCCCCAACAAAAGGATTACCATGAGAAATTTCAGATTGGGTGACAAAAGAATCACTTCTAAACATGAATGACAGCTAAAATTCAACTGAACTCCAAAGGATGCCTAGATGTCCACAACTAATTAAATATGGAATTATAAGTCTCCTTCTCAAGCAGTCGTCACTAGAAATGGACGATTTGACTTATCTAGCATGCCACCACATACATTTTTGTTTACAATTTTTTTATTTTTTCCGGGATCCCAAAAGGGGGGTCAACCTGAGACCACTTCAACAGCCATCGGATCCGACGGATGATCAAGCGGTCTCAACTTGACCCCCTCTTTTTTATACCTACCACAATTTTACTTTGTATTTTCTAAATCTTGACAGGCTTTTTTATATTAAGAAACTCTTTAACAAAACTAAAAACTAAATATATTTGATACTGAAATCAGAAAATTCTATTTTCTAAACATTGCAATTAGCAAACAATAACTGCCTCATCATTAAATATCAAATTTCATTAGGCACTTACCATTTGCATGAAGCCGCCCCATTGTCGGTATCGAAAATGCCAAAAAGCCAACCAGTGGTCTAAGTGATGAAGTACTTCTTCACTTGCAGCCCCCGATGATAACCACCAAGATCGAATCGCGAGGTAATGTGTCTCTGCCTCCTCCATTGTCTTGGAATCTTTATACTGCTTGCATAATCTATTGTGTTGTTGCTGGAATGCTTTTTTAATGTGTTTCTGTGTGTGCTTCACAAAAGAAGTAGTCCAATGCAATAAACAAGTCCTCTCACAATTCGTCATCTCATCACCAGACGACCCGCTACCATAGACAATTTGCACCGCATTCCAGTTGGCCATAGCGCTATTTGCCATGAATCCTATGAAGTTGGGGTGTTCCACACCGTTACTTGACATCACAGAGTTCAAGCATCTCCAAAACAGTATTTGGATCTCCGTATCTTCCGATTGCATGTCGCATGTGGAGATAGTCATGACCTTCTTGTAATGAGGATCATACATGTGGCAAGCCATTGTAGTCCACTCCTTTATACGCTTGACGTGGTCAAACATCATCCATGCATTTTGAAGATCACCTCCTGGCTGCATGCGTCTGACGAGATCCACTTCGCTTCCAGGTGCTTCGGTCAACATCTTGAAGACGTACACCTTCTCTTTGCCTTGCCCAGGGAAGACACTGTCGTGTATGAATTCAAACTTTGACTCCTTCTTTATAGTCATGATGTTGTCAATTACCCCTCCTCAATTGTTTGAGCGAAAGGATGAGATTACATTCCGGATGCTTGGACTGCTCAGATATTGGAAACAATCCATAACCTCTTCTAGTTCTTCTCCATGCAGCATGTCTTTCTCTCCCTCTCCGTTGTGAAACAAGTAGTTTGATAGAAAATCTTTGCTAGCGGAAAGCGCAATAGCGGAGTTGGTGGCAATGGGTATCTTGGCCACTTGCTGGGCAATGAGTCCACTTATTTTCTCTGCTGAATCTCTATACACACCTCTAGCCACTGGATGAGTATGATGGCCAAAATGAATAGCGGCCCTACTCATTTTTGAGTTCTCACTATAGCAATAGTAGATTCTAGCATCACATTTGCGTAGACACTTAGGTGTGACTTTGCAGACCTTGCACACTAGACTGCACTCTTTGGGAGGGTTGTCCCCTACAATAAAAGAAATTGATGTGTAACCTGTCCACTCTAATTTGTTCTTCTTGGACGCTCTCAACAAGTAATCACATTCGGGGTTCTCACAAATGAGGTGACTAGCATAGTAAGACTTATGGAACTTTAAGTTGTCGGTGTTTTAGATGTTGGTGGTGACGATCTTGCACCACGGGTGTCCGTCGTAACGCTTGTCCATTCCCTCCAAGTTGCGTGCCCCCGACGAGGAAGAAGAAGAGCAACACGGAGGCAGCTCGAACACCACATCTCCATTGTAAGCTGCAGGCAAGAATTGCACTCGATGATGCTTCACGGTGTTCAGGTCCATTGTTGAGAGTTCATTTCGAAAACGATGAACAGTGGCCAGTCTCCGTAAGTACTCGATGGTGCTCACACGGTCGGCAGGTGTTGGATGCAACGGTGGACGTAACAACGAAGCAGGGCTATGAGGTGGGATATCCAACACCGACCTCTCAATGCCAGCCTCATGGTATACCTTTGCGCTTGGCTGCTTCACAATAGCCAACTGAGGTGACGCTCCTTCCGATTTGCTAGACAACTCCACAATCGTATCTAACTTCTCAAGTTTCACATGTTGGAGACCTATATGAGTTGGTAGCACTGTGAATACTTTGCAAGAGGGACTAGGTGAAACTGGTTGAGCTACATACGGCATGTCCCATGTGGAATTATCAGATTCCCGACTTGCTATCTCAGTGGATGCACTTAGAATGGATAGAGGAAGTCCATAGGCTTGATAATTTCCGCAAGGAAGATACCAGCAATGACCTTCTTCTCCGACGAACTTTGCAACGGGTATGGACTGCTCTAATTCACCAGATTCTGACTTCCTCTCTTCTTCAACATAGATGGATGACTCTACAAACTTAAACCGAACATGGAGGAGGTGACTGAAAACTCTAGCAGTACCTCCTTCATCTATCGGAAAAACCAAGGGCACTTTGTGACCGTCAACCCTAATGCAAGCCATGGAGAAATCACAAGCTGGAAGAAATATAGAAGAGAAACGAAGAGCCTTGAGGTTACACTGAAGACCGCCTGCAGTTACATTGAGGTATTCCAACAACTTTGTCTTTTAAACAATCCCAAATTATATTAGGTTGTCTAAATCAGAGTGCATTAGACCAATTGCATTCAAATAATCGAGTGGTTATTAGTCCGCTATTCACACTCTTGATGAGCACTACAAAATTTAAGTTCGAAAAAGATTTAGGCGGCCCATTTAATTTCCCATTATTCATGTTCGCATTAATAATGAGCGCACCAATAGGGTTATAGAGTGATCCTCAAATTAAGAAAGTATATTAAAGCAAAGACATTGCCATTCATTATATTTAAAATAATATTGTGTTTTCTTCCAAACATTGGCGGCACATTCAACACTAATTATGTACCTAGGCGTGTAAGATACCACATAAGCTAACCATACATTGTTTCAATTGGCTGTTGTCAAACCTGCATTGATTGATGATGCCGATCTAGGAGCGCGTACATGTCGGACACTTTGCCATTTGCCCGTCATTCCCGAGGAAATAAGTGGAGAGTAAATGGTCGTTGTCTATGGAGTTAACGGTTGTTGTCCATGTTCTAGGTCTATATTCCAAAGTCATAATGGAAGTACGCCACCGTTCATTTGACGGCTTGATTTGAAATTGGTAGCACAATACACATTAGCAAGAGGCGGCGTGTTCAATTAGAGGTGGCAGGTGGGCAGTTAATACGCCGTCAAAGGCAAACTTGAGGGCACGTATATCTTCTCCTCTCCCCTCGCATTAGTAACCATACTTTGTGGCATCCGATTATGTGAGCTTCTTTACAAGTAGCGACTGCTTGTAGTTCCGCTAGTGTGTTCCCTTTGAGTTTTAGAAGCCGTGTTTGATAGATCTTCTACCACTTTTGCTGTCACAAACGGCTTTCGACTTTCATCTGCAGATTCATGCTATGTGTCTTAGGATGACGGCAATGCATCACATTTCATAGAGTTGCATAATTAGATTGTAGCTCCTCTATACTTAGTTCATGCTTTTGGAGAACGGGAGTACTTCCTCCATTAGTACAAAAAGCACAAACCGTAAGAAGAAAGGTCGAGCATTGTATTTCTCATCATCAAGAGAACTAAGGAGGTCTAGGATAATGAAGGGCAAAAAATCCAGTTTTAGAACTTCGAAGTCTACATTGAGTGAACTACAAAAATCCCTTCGCTTTGAAGGAGGTATTGGCAGCAAGGAGAACGCCCAAGTCAGGTCCATGGAGGCAATACAAGAAGTTCTAGAAGACATGACAAGTCCAGAAGCTGCTATTGGACAAGAAAGAGGTTATAATGTAAGTCCCAAAGTCTCAAACTCAGCATTATGCCATGGTTTTGCATTGATTGTAGCAAAATGTTTCGTGATATGGACTTCTCACGCATAGTATTGGAGACTTAGAAAACTCGATTCATTTCTCTAAGTGCAATACGTTCAAGTGCATTGTTAAAAGATGCAGCCAATATTTTTTCTCATGTGAATAGTACTATATATTTCAGTACAAGAAACTCTTCTAAAAAGTAGTAGCAAGAAATAAGATTACACTCTATATTTTTTTTACGCCCGCGCTAAAAGAACACCACATATACGAGGCCCGCTCGGGGCCCACGCCACGGCCGTGACGCGCGGGGCGACGCATGA
>OX579634.1:52640859-52754923 GCA_951230915.1 Antitrichia curtipendula | reverse complement strand
GGGGATAAGGCAGGGACGACCCAGGACCCCCGTCGCATCCGATGGTACCTCGGGTCCTCTCTTCTTCACCCCCTAAAACTACCACCCTCCCAAAACGATCTTAGTTTTTTTAATCTCAGTCCCGAAAGCTCAGCAGTAGAATGTCGCAGCGTGTGCGTGAGCTGCGCGTTTTTGAGCCGCGCATTTACCATGAATCTGTCCACGACGGGACCAATTTTGGGGGGGTGAGGCTGGGACTAGAAAGGACCACGTCGGATCCGACTGTGCTTCGGGTCCTCTCACCTTCACCTCTTAGAAGTAGAGTCGGATTGTGATGCTCCCAAGACTGCCATGTGGTTATGCATGTTCGGTGCTAGTGGAGTGGGAGATTTCGAGGGCAAGCGTGGAGCTGGGCGTTGCATCTGCTAGGTGACTGTGGTTTTGAAGGTTACTAGCGCTGCGCAGCAGCTTCGTGAACAAGGTGATCCTGAGTTCACAGCCGACGTTGAGTATAAGCAGTGTGGTCACAGTCACTAGAGACTAACGTAACTGTCTGGCGCTGCCCATCATCAGGGTGACCTCGTTGCTGGGGGTTGCGCATTAGTTGGTTGACCTTGTTTCAGTTTAGTTCGCGCATGAGCTGGGTACCACATTTTTGGGGGTGAAGGAGAACATTGCCATTGCACTGTCGGATCCGACAGGGTCCTAGTGAAGCGCTCCTTCACCCCCACAATCTGGTACTTCAACAATTTTGTCATGTTGCCAAGTTCAGAGAATCTATTCAACCACATTCATGTTGCTTTATCTATGTCATTACATCTAGTTCATTTAGTCACGGATCGCAATTCCTTGATGTCTCTTTTGGTTACATTCATTGAACCCTTTTGCTTGCTATTGCTTCTTATGAGAAAATTAGTCTTATGTAATGCTTTCCATGTTTGCTAGTAGAGGAAAAAAAGTAATCTATATACGCCTTGAGCTAAGTATTCTTGTTTGGTTTTTGGGCCAAATTTGCGTCTTTGATTCTTTCCTTATAAACATGACTTTTTTACTCTCAATGTTGGCAATATTGTTGAGTATTTTTGAGATAATGTATTCTAGGGGGGATTTTCTACATAAGTTACCACTTTTGTGGGGGTCTAGGTGAGTCATGTTAGATATCCGTCAGATCCAACGGGTGTCCAAGGTGAGTCCACTTGACCCCCAAAATTTTGTGTCTCTTTGGAGTTAAACACATTTGTTTTTTTATATATGTTTAAGATAGTAATTACCGTAGAAGAATGAGTCACAATGCTTGGCCTATAATCCTTGGATTAGATCATTATGCATTGTAACGGATTTCATCATTAAGCATTAAAATATCAAGATTTTGGGTCATGCGCATAATAAAGGGTCCATGGTATTTATTCTTGTCCCATTTTTTGTATAATAGAAATGCTTAGGGGTTCCTTATTCTTTCCACTTCTATTGGAATGATCCAAATTTGATTTTGAAGGATATTGTGTTGTTCAACTCCTCAGCTTCTTTCATTCAGTTATTTTTGTACACTAGCAACTATTTTGTTATCATATTTCTTGGAATTCATTTATGAATCCAGTGTTTACATTGGCTTCTTGCCACACGCAGGGTGGACTTATGGGAAAGACTGGAGGGTAGACTGCAGCCTCCATTGCAAATGAGGACATTGTTGCACAAGCGGTAGAGGATAGTCCATCTGAGCCCGAGACTCCTGCAAACGCCAACATTGAGGTTTCAAGTGAGAAGTCGGATGACAATGATGACAAAGAAGACTTGGTAAGCTTCAATGATGTCAGGGAAGCTGCAGACCGCGCGGCTGACCAACTAGATGAAGACCCTATTGCGAGTTGTGTGTTAGGTCCCAAGGTCCAGAAACCAAAGTTTCCAGTATTTTCCCCTGGGAGCTCCGAGACTGAGTATACTTCAGAGGCGGCATCATCAATTTTTGTGACTAGTCCACACATTGACGAGACATGTGATTGTGCCACTAGTGATGCATTTCCTAGGCACGAGGTAGTAGTCATCCATTTGAGCTCGAGTTCTAATTCTAGTGTTGATATCCTTTCGGAGGGAGAAGACTCCAAATTTTCTATCACCTATTAGACTTGTTTGTGACGGGCTTTCTCCTAGTGTGTGTAGGTATTTCTTGTATTCACTCTTAAACCCATCTGTCCCAAACTATATTATCTGAGGCACTAATGCTTGGTACTCCGGATTTTTCATTATATAAACTGCGTACTCTAGTGTATGATTGATTTGCTTCAAACATAAGTATTGAATTGAATTGTGGGAGCAGATGGAGCAGTCTCCTGTCACAGAGACTCAAGAGAAGCGGATACGTGAAACTCCAAGGACAGAAGACATTGATCAGCCTAACATCATGTTTGAAGAAGAAGGAGACTACATGGAAGAGGACGTCATTGACGATGAGAAGAGTGAGCTTGTAGAAGACGAATTGCACCGTTTGAACAAGGTGGACTCCGTGGCAACGATTGTGTCACTGAGAATGAGACCTCACAATGTTTTTCAACTGCAGATCTCGTTGTGCAGACTAGTTTCCATGCCCATGGTCCGTCCCACTTTGGCATGTGACGTGAATAAACTGGAGCAAGAGTTTTACCATGGCTACCGAGAAGAAGCCGCTGTCTTCTATGTTTCCACAATAAACGAGGCCGGTGAAAGCATGGAGTTCACGGAAGAAGAAATGAGAGGTTGGGGACCGGTGTGGAAGAAAGCCAACGACGACTTTATGGAATATGTGAGTGTGCATCCAGAGCTGCAGAATTTGAAGAAGGCGAAGTTCTTTGTCTGTGACGGGAACCATCGTCTACTAGCGTGGACAAGTCACATTTCTCGTCTACATGCAAATGAAGAGTCCTGGCACATTGCGGTGGATTGTATTATGCTCGACACCAAAGGGAAGATAGAATTAGTCATGCAGATTATGCATGACATAAATAAGTGAGTGTCTTTTCGAGAAACCTTTACCTTCAATTGTTTTTAAATAAAATTTGTTTAATACATTGTTGGATTTATTAACCAATGAAGGCAAAGCTAAATTATCATGTAGAGCAATGAAGTTAGAAATATCCCATATGGATTGGTACCGCCAAATTGAACTAGTATATGGTGTCTCATGTCATGTGATTGTACAGATTAGAAGGCATCCGAGAACTATCGGAACACTATATTCATTAAAATGAGAGGTTGGGGCCCTCTAAAAATAATATTACCTCTTTAGGTGGTATATTTCAAATTTTAGTTTTAGCCAATTTAGGTTGATAAATACGAAATTTGTTAATTCAAAAGTACAGTTTCCATTAAAATGAGAGTTTTTTGAGTTCAGAAGTATTGCATTACATTTCGTTGTTTGTAATAGTTAGCACTGTTCTTATTTATATAAATGTAGATCATGTCATACCATGATCACCAAGTCATGACCTCCGCGGTTGGTTGTAAGGAGTTGTTTATCTCATCGGGGCGGTCCGGGTTCGATTCCTTTGAATTCGTATGAGCGCATGAAAAAAACACTTGACTTGGTGAGGCTAAGTGAGCTTCGCAGGCAGGAAATTTGTAACAACCAACCGACCCCCCTACTCAAAATGTGAAAGTGCTTAACATGTTAATAAAATATAAATAGTGGTTATACCTACTATTCTTTTGTTTCAAATCGAAGTAGAATTTCAAAAAACATAAACACAAAATATATAAACAAAAACAAATTGATTGAATAATAGAGAAAACAAAATAATATTATTTTGTTTTCATATATGTATACTATATGTAAGTACAACTTCATAGTAAATAAAGCACATATTACTACAAATAGATATGCAAAAACAAACAATAAATAATATAAAATCAATCAACTAAAATGTAATTCATCTACTCTAATATTTAAATACCATTTGTTGTAGGAAACATGACAATGTGCTATAACATTATTAAAAAACGTGCTTCACATATGCTACACGTCTTTGGATATCAACTGTATGATGCAAGACTCTGGTTGATGACTTCAATTTGAACAGATGGGATCTTGATCATGCAATGGACGGTGCTAGTTCTTATGGAAGAACTCCATGCTGTCATTATGGCGTTTGTATGCTCCCAAATTGGTGGCTCAGTTTCTTCAACCTTCCAACGCAAACCTCTATCGCTGTCCCATCCAGTGTAGTGGTCTTGATCATCCCGATTTCTTGATGTTGGACGGAAATATTGAATGAGAATGCAATTCGGTTTTTCAGGGTTATAGTTTGGATCAGACAATGCCCTCGCAATCCAAACTGGCCGACTGTCACCATCTGCGGGTCGAACTGCAATAAAGTACCCATTGTAGAGATCGCGTCCCACCCTAAAAGATGGTACTGGGCGACCAGACAATGGCCCAACGTAGGCGTCATCCTCTGCAAACTCTTCACGGTCCTCGCCGTCATCCCCCAATTGATCCACTCGTGTCGCTCGAACACGTGTTGTTGGCCAAAAACCATCTCGCAAAACTGTAGTGCTCGACATCGGTTCTTGCATTGCTACCCTTACATCGCGCCAATAGTGAACCAAATGTTCGTAGCGTCTTCGGTATTCTCCAGTAACATCTGCATTGCACAAATTCTCCCAATACTTCTCAAATCCAGATATACCTTTCATTATGTCCTCCACACCTTTCATTGCCTTCAGTTCCACTGGTAATGGTACTCCACGGGGCCACAAACTTTGTCCTTCCGCATCTTCTTTCCACAACTTAATGGGTCTACCATTTTCCCCTTGCCAGTCCACATCAGTGCACAACAATTTGTACTTCATCACAGGAATTCCATTAGAATCTAGGTAAAACTTCACTTGTTGTGGCCTCGTGTGACCAACAAGAATATCACCACCGTCAATAAATGAACCTGCAATGAACCCCTTGAAATCAGGCACTTCTTCGATTAGATGAGGGATAGTAGGTATGGATTCTACATCCATGAACGACTTCATGAGTGCAGGAACTGTAGGGAAGCTCTCCTTCTTCAAGAGCATGCTCCATCTCCCAAACAACGCATCAATGTCATCATGCGTGTGACCAACGATCATGAAGTTCACATGCACTTCACGAAAGATCTTGTTTGCAACAAGTAGAGACCAAAAACAATACACATATCGGTTTTTGTTGTCCCCGGTGGCATTGTCCATTTGCACATTCAAAATGGGTGGCAACGGTGTCGCAGGAACTAAGCTTATCGGTGGCGGAGGAAGCGCTGCTTCACACATCTCTTTTCCCTTCAGTATTGCTTCAAACAGAGGTGTCGATGCTGCATTGACAAACAACGCCCTTGAAGAAGACTTTGGTGGTAGTTCAAGGTCACGCAACAACTTTGCCATTGAACCAATGGTGTAATTGGAATCATGTTTAAACAGATCCAAACCATAATGTGCATAACGGACATTAGCGTGCCCATGCGCAATCATGCCCGTGACGGACACATGCAACTTCATTAGGCCATCAAGCTCTTTGCTTTTGTGTGAAAAGACAGGAGAAGCGGTTTTTGCATGATCCATCTTGTCGTGCATGATTGTGATACATTCATGCGGAGAACTTTGCGATCAATATCGGTTTGCATAATAGATTTCCCTGTGAGCGCAAGCAATGGCGAGGTGTTTATCCAATCTCCTTGACCATAACATAGCGGTTTGAGATCCTGCAAGAGCACTCTTTATGAGCTCCCGCAACTTGTCACAAACATCACATCGAGCAAAATTATCTCCGGGCTGCTTCACATCGTACTCTGGAAACCTAGTGGACCTGATCTTGCTCAAGTTTGATGTAGATACCTCTTGCAATCCGAAAGCAGCATTGATCTCGTTGATTTTTGCCATTTGACCCTTCCATTGAAACGTAGCCGGCAAAATCTTGGAGACCACCTTCTGCCCACACTTCAGAGTCCGGGTACGATGTGGCATGTGATCTGCTTCTTTCTCCAAGATGCATTTCAAAGTAACCGCTGCTTGTTCCGTATGTTGCCTTGGCTTAAAAAGTCCCAAATTGCCATGTTCTCTTGCTTCTCGACCATCCTGCAATGCATATTTTTGGTAGCGATAGAATGTAGATTCCGGAACCCCGGCAATATGCATCCATGCTCGCACGCTCACAACAATTTTGTCAATAGTCACCATCCTTCTTGCTCGTGAATCACGATGCATCTGTCTATGAACTTCAGTCTTCATGAAGGCTCTATGCTTGAACGTAGAATTTTGATACATCCGTTCACGGAAAGCTCAAATTTTTTCTCTTGGGAACGGCTGAACGCAATTCTTACTACAACAAGTCTTGCTAGACACCAAGTTGATGGAGCCTTGACTGAGAAGGTCCTTCATTTTGATGCAAGACTCACGAGGGGGATTTCGAACAGTACTTGTATACGGCCGGCTGGACTTCGAAGTCAGAGGGTTCTTACGACTAGCTTGTAGTCGATTGAAATTATCCCTCACGTCATGGTTGTGTAGACTTGCCCCACGACAGTAGACCAGTTTAATTGGCCATGCTACCAATGCGCGCACTCGCTCTTGAGGGATGTCCGCTTCAGAATGAGTTTTGGAAATGTGCACCGCCACATGAGTATCTCCAAGAGGACCGTTGGCACCAAGCACAAGATCCGAGTTCGCACTGTGGCATATACCATCACCAACAAGAATACCTGCATCATTATAGAGGGTGATAACACTTGTATTCCAGAGTCGTCTAGGAATTCCTTCACACTCGGGAATGTCAACATCCATTTCAACATGGTCTTCAATATCATCGTCACCCCAGTATATATTCTCGAGAGGGTCGTCTGGGAGGCTCATTTCACCTGTACACGTGAGAATAAGGTAAATTGATAGAACTATAAGCATTGAATGTGCAAACTGCGTACAAAGCACTGCATGTCAACATTTTAGGTCGAATCGACCTAACCATCAACACCAGTCAGTGTGCAGATTCTAAAGGGTACTAAAGAACACAAACCTCTTTATGATAATATTGATATCCCGGCTAAACAGAAATCCTGACAAATTATCTACAACGTAGACCGTCTGATGTACGATGTGGACAAGCAGACTCCAATACACGAAAGCAATAGAAGTAACTACATTGACCCAGTATAGGTAGGGTCAAACTAAATGCCAAGGCTACTGAATAAATAATACTTGTTAAGTTTGTTTATACAACTGTTTCCCTAAGCCACCTGACTAGAGAAACTCCATCAACCTCAAAGAGGAAGAGTTTATTAACCAACTGGATCAATAGAGTTTAGGTCGACTCGACCTAATTCAGATTTCCCATTCCCTGTTCAGATATCTAGAAAGCAGACATCGACGTTGGTGTTCAAGACATTCTTCTTATAGAAATCGTTCACATGAGTGGTTTCCAGGAGACTCGTCGGTTTTGCTTTTAGGTCGAGTCGACCTAAATGACTGACATTGCTCGCTTCACTTGGTACCGTAATTGATTATCATTTTCTGAAGACTAGCACTACTGTAGAGCCCGATACTTCAAATGATACAAGAGAACTGGTGGATTGTATTTCTTCCAATTTAGGTCGACTCGACCTAAAGCAAGCTTTCAAAGACAATGTCTTCACGACATACACTGACGGTCCCAATAGCGCTCATTACATACATACTCGTCCAATGATACAACCTCCACGTACCGTATCCAAGTTTTAGGTCGAGTCGACCTAAATTATGTAACATAACTGGTGTATTACAATGTTGGTCGAGTTAATTTTCTCCGTTATTTCAGGAACCTCTGGAAGAGCCAAGTGTTTACTCTTGTTTCCGAAAATTACGGCGACATAATCGGGTATTTTAGGTTTGCACTAGAGAATTCTTGAGCATCACAGGGATCTGAACAATCTTGCATACAATTCACATCATTGCTTAACACCACAACATCTGATCAATTTTGAACAATACTGACGAAAACACAAATGGGAGTGGCAGGTGAAAGGACTTGTGCATCTTCTTCGTAAACCCTGCACTGAAACTGAATTTGATTTTCTGTGGGCAACAGGATTCCTGCATATCATACCTAGAGCTCGAAGCGCCTCAACAAACTACAGATCACAAGTCGCCGACATTCTCTACTAAGCAATTTGTAACGAGCTCCAATAAATCCTTAACAAGGTAAGAAGTTAACCACACATGCAACATCCAGGTACAAGGAAAGGAGCACTGCCTACACAGAGTTGCAATCGCATTTCCGAAAGTATGAAAAGAGGAGTCAATGAAGCGAACGTCGATAGAAGTCGAGCACTTCCTGGCGGGAATGGAAACGGCGGGAATGGAGATGGCGGGATATACAAAGCTTGCATTCAAATTTGAAAATGTCAACCCGGAAAGCAAGGTTGTTCATCGGAATTCCCTGAGATGCCTCTATTGTTCATGGAGAGTAAGACAAGGGTGATACGTGGCCTACACTCTCCCATTACCTTATTTAGGGCCGAAAGATCACTAGATCTCTACATTTTATTAGATTTCTTTTTTTTGGATTTGGAGAATGTTTCCAAAATTCTTTTTTTAACTCCGATATGCAATCTTCACTGCCATTGTGCTTTTTCAGATGATGGATTTAGGAACTACTATCAATAATTCTGTTGTTTTTTAAATGTCAACAACATCATTTAACCCCCTTACATGATGGACCCATGAACATTGATTTCAAGCCTCATTGTTTGTCACTCAATTTACATGTCTACTTTACTTTAGGTAGAAATTTCGATTCTGAAGTGGAAATTGATTTTCTTGAGAATTTTTGAAAAAAACGTTAAAGAAAATCACACCAATAGGAAGTTATTTCAAAAATATTGAAAATTTCATTATGCGTGTATATTAAAATGAGAAACATTATGGTGTAAACTCAAGTTACATGCCATTCTATAATTTAAAAAAATACACATTGAAAGTACATACTAAGTTCAAACATCACAATAAAACATCCAATATTAGGAATTTGGTCAAAGTTCAAGATGGAGTTGGAACTACAATACATGGCTTTCATTTTGTTAGTTAGGCCCAAAGTCATAAAATACCGTGCTTGTGGAGAAATTTCAGATTTAAGACAAGGAGAAACAACTTCTTCACATACATTAAAGTAGCATATTCTATGATACGGTAGACAAATATACAAACAAGTCGGAAATACATCCCTCATTTAGAGTCCATGGCCATTTCGTTCTAATGCTACTTGTTTGCACTTTAAAAATCGATTCAAAAATTACACAAGTAATAAAGACCTCGTAGTAATTCACAAAATCCAAGAACAATGAACACAATCAACCAGTTATTATTTAGAAGAATTAAAAAGGTGTGTGAAAAAAATGCATATAAGTGGGAAATACTTCGATCATAGTGAACACTTACTACTGTAGAGTCCATGATTGGCCATTTCATTTCAATGCTATTCTCTTACACTCAAGAAATGAGTCCAAAAATTATTGGACCCCTCAAACGTATTGTTTCACCTGAAAATCTAAGTACAAGTCTCTACACTCGTCCAAATAAGTAAGGCTAAGTGCTTGGGAAAAAAGTATACTAACACACGTGATGGAAATACATCCCTCGTTTAGGGTCAATGTACAAACATTTTATTCCAATTAAATGAATACTACTTCTTCGCACTGTCTACAAAATTCAATTCAACAGTCATTCAATCATAAAAATAATAGAACCCTCATACTAAATAATTCACAAACTTCAAGAATAATACTCCATAAATGAATCAATCAATCATCAAAAAAATACAAAACTAAAATCCTAAATGTCACGGTATACAACTTTCTAGAAGTTTTTGGTATATAAAATTATTGATATACTTAGTCCTCCAGGATAAATAACTTCTGCAATTCTTGTCACTTTTAAAACTAATTGAATATAATACATGTCAAAAAATATAGAAAGAAGTTGCATAATACTTTTGAAAAGAAGTTGAACTTCTTAATCACTTATTTCGAGTACTAATATTATTATTCTAGAGTGATTATGATTGGATCTCTCAGGAGGCTATTCCATGATTAATTTGACGTAAAACCTGGTACAAAGATTAGTGGCTCCCTACATCAAATGTCATGGAATTTGATTTGGGGAGGCACTTGAATCAAATTGTGGAAGTCGCAAATACCCTCAAGTATTTAAATCCATGAGAATATTTAATTTGTGCAAAATTTCAATGCACTCACGTGAATCAAAAGAAATTTGGAATAAAATTGGGCCTGTACTTTAATGACTCTCTACATCAAATGTCATGAAATTTGATTTGGGGAGGCACTTGAACCAAATTGTGGAAGTTGCAAATACCCTCAAATATTTAAATCCATGAGAATATTTAATTTGTGCAAAATTTCAATGCACCCTCACGTGAATCAAAAGAAATTTGGAATAAAATTGGGCCTGAACTTTAATGACTCCCTACATGAAATGTCATGAAATTTGATTTGGGGAGGCATTTGAAACAAATTGTGGAAGTTGCAAATACCCTCAAGTATTTAAATCCATGAGAATATTTAATTTGTGCAAAATTTCAATGCACCTTCACGTAAATCAAAAGAAATTTGGAATTATATCGTGCCTGTACTTTAATTATGACTCCCTACATGAAATGTTATGGAATTTGATTTGGGGAGGCACCTGAACCAAATTGTGGAAGTTGCAAATACCCTCAAGTATTTGAATCCATGAGAATATTTAATTTGTGCAAAATTTCAATGCACCCTCACGTGAATCAAAAGAAATTTGGAATTAAATCGTGCCTGTACTTTAATTATGACTCCCTACATCAAATGTCATGGAATTTGATTTGGGAAGCCCTTTACAGAAAGTTCAACAACGCTAGGATGTGAGCCTAGAGCGGTGAGCTTGTGAGCTGCAAGCATGGAGTTTGTGAGCATAGAGCTTGAAAACATTATTTTTTAAATTTCTTGGAAATTTTTGGTGTGATCCCACAATTTTTTGGTAAGTAGAGGAAAATGTACTATTTCTAGTAACTTTTCTGATCTATGACCGTGTCCCCTATAACCATGGATCGAGTTAAATATTTTTATCTTTGTTTTGAAATTCTTATTTGCCATGGAAGAAGACTTTCAAGCTTTCATGCAAACTTTCAGGTTTTTAGGTCATTTAATACCTCAAGAAACATGCCTAAATTCCTAACGTTGTGAGTATGCTACACCTATGGAATTTAGGCTAATCCAAAATCTTGTCAGATTTTGGCATAATTTTAAACGCTTTAAGATATAGGGTATAGATTTGGGTGGGCCAGTAAACACAATTGGGGTCAAATAGTAGGACATGAAATTGGGAAGGTCATGGTAATGGGCTGGTCCAGCTTATCCCATAACAATTGGCATTTCCAACATGCACAAGTATAAGAGGACATGTGTAGGATAAATAGACACCTTGAAGGTTCGAGTAAGATGGCTACCACAAATCATTGAGGTTTAGGGTAGAAATCTCACTCGAATTTTTAAGTGTTTTGCTTCACATAGTGTTCAATTCTAGAGATTGATTTTTGATGTGATGGTAATGTACTTCCACATGTTGACATCTTCAAAGATATTTAAAAAAGAAGGGGAAGCTATAAAAGATGGAAGATGTCCTACAAAGAATTCAAACAAAGACATAAAGAAAGTAAGGCCTTTAATGAATTAAAGAAATTGAAAAAAGGAAGGTAATGGAAGAAAACTTAGAAAAAAAATATAGAAATGGAAACTAAATGAAAAAATAAAAAATTGAAAAAAAAATTAATTGAAAGAAAAAGAAGAAAGAAAATAGAAGGAACAAAAATGGGGAATGTCCAAAGGTGAAAGAAATGGAATGAAAAAAAAAATTGATATACATGAATTAAATAGTAAAAGATTGTGAAAAACAAACTCAATAATGTTCATATTCGTAGGTGCATTAATTTTTTAGGGTTCACAATTGGAGTGCAAGAGTCATTCATATGAATTTACTTCACAATATTTTACTAATGACACATGATTGCTCCCATACTTCATGAATGCAAAACCATTTATGATATCATGTACTTGAAATCAATTCAACTGTAATATATGTAAATAAATATAATACGAATGAACTACATTCGAAAATGGGTCCGTGCCTATTCTGGAATTGTGATAATTCCTGCTCGAAGTAGAAGTACCTTCAACTCATTGAAGCTATAACTGGGTGCATGAATGAATTTGTCATCATGGATATCCATCTTGCAGAAGTACCTATACAAATAGTATAAGTGTTTGCAATTTACGTACTGCTGTCGACCTCCGATGGCTGATACAGCCATGTTCACAAAATCCGGGCATGTGCATGTAGGAAACATACCCACTGTTATTCGATAGACATTCCTCGTATGCTCTGGTCCTGTCTCCAATGACACTATTGCACCTAAGCCAGGAAGGGGGAGCAAAGTCACTCCAAGAATTAGTCCTCTAACATTTCCTGCACTCTCCCACTTATTTTGTTGTTCTGTAGTTGGTGCATTAACACTTCGCCGTATGGTTCGGTTGTTCCTAATCGTTGGATATGCATCCGATTTCGGTGGCGGTGGTTGGTCAAACAAAACGGTATTGAAAATCTTTGACATGTTGAACAGTCGACGTGGTGACAATATAGGACGCTCTTGGAGACGAAAGCCCGCGTGTTGCAGAAGCAAAGTTTCTTCCCGATTCAGGGTGGTCCCAGATAAAATTGGCCAAACCTCTGGCACATCAGGCCAATCAATGACCCACTTCCGTTTTGTACCTTTCACACATCGTTCAATGTCGTCCCAACAAAACCAAAAGTCCACCACTACTTCTCGCTTACTTCCATAATCTTCTTTTCTACCTCAATAGGTGGGAGCTGGTGTTCCTTTTTTTCCCCTCGCAGTTTTGGCAGAACACTTTATGTTTGAACCCTTCTGCTGAGCTTGACATTTAGCGGCTGATTTGTGGCTGATCCTTGCAATGTGCCACTTTGATATATCGCAATCGCTTTCAAAAGCAAGTGAAACATATTCAGAAGTATTTGTCTCATGCTGCTTACCTTTGTCACTAGCAGTTTCCACAAACGCCATGGTAGTCCTCGTCCGAACACGAGGTTGAGAGAAATTGACTTTGTCTGGTCTATGTGAGTCTCCCTCATCGCCAATTGGTATGTCCAACTTCCTTTTTGTGCTTCCAAATATCTCCTCTCCTTCCAAATGCGGTATACGACTTCCAAGACCCTCGGCTCCAGGTAACGAGTTCAACGCTTCTGCAATTTTTTTTGGATCTCGGCTTCGAGTGGCCGCTCTTAATTTCAACTCACACTTTGATGGACCAGTTCCAGATGCATGACTTCTAAGGTATGCCCGGTAATTCGTCATTTGCATCCAAGCACGAATGCTGTCGTCGCAAGTGGCGTCAAATAGGTTGTTTCCACGATTTCCGGACATTTGAAGCCACTTGTTATGAACCGTTTCAGATAAATTGCATGATGGCAGGTCCAACATCTCGTCCAAATTCAATTTCTAAAAATCCAAGCATGTTTGCAGCAGAGTTAGCACTTCCAATTTAAAATGGCATAGACATTTCAATGTCATGGCTCCTATACTAACTGAATGTGTACTCTCTTAAGGTAGAGGCCATTGAAAAATACTTTTATATAATAATACATTACTATTCTAAGCATTATCACTACAATGTTTATCTAAGTGTTTGGTAAAGGCAAATTTGAGCATTACAGACTTCGATTCCAGAAAAGTAGATTCCAATGGGAAGGTACTAGAAAAGGGTGCACTTGCAGACTCCACAAATACATCAGTCGGATCCGACTGATGTATTTGTAGTATTTGCTGGCCCCCCCTATTTCATACCTTTTTCAATTATTCACAATTATTTTAGTTATCAATTACACTAAGTCAGCTATTGTTACAAACCCGGCATTCAGAAATGACATATAAAGAAGCCCAATCGATTAGGCACAAGAATTTAATTCAAAGCATGCCTTTATAAACTAAAACATCTATATGGATTAAATTTAGTTAGCCACTCACCATATCCATGAAGCCTCCCCATTGCCGGTACCGGAAATGCCAAAATGCAAGCCAATGGTCTAAATGATGAAGCGCTTCTTCACTAGCAGCTCCAGATGACAACCACCATGATCTTATTGCGAGGTAACGTGTCTCTGCCTCGTTCATATTCTTCGAATCTTTGTATTGTTTACACAAAGTATTATGTTGTTGTTGGAATGCTTCCTTGATGTGCTTCTGTGTATGCTTATGAAGAGAACTAGTCCAGTGCAACAAACACGTCCTTTCACGATCATCCATTTTCTCATCGGCAGAACCACTCCCATAGACAATACGGACTGCGTTCCAATTTGCCATGGCACTATCTGCCATGAATCCCTTAAAGTTAGGGTCAGTCAGCCCATGTTGGGCCATGACGGTGTTCAAGCTCCTCCAAAATTGTACCTGCACCTCAGTATCTTCTGATTGCATGTCGCACACTGCAATGGTCATAACCTTTTTATACTCGGTGTCATACATGTGGCAGGCCATTGTGCTCCAGTCTTTTACACGACGCACGTGGTCAAACATCACCCACGCATTTTGTAAATCTCCTCCTATCTGCATGCGCTTGACGAGATCGACTCCACTTCCGGGTCTTTCGGTGAGCATCTTGAAAATGTAGACCTTCTCCTTCCCTTGTCCCGGAAAGACGCTGTCATGTATGAATTCAAACTTTGACTCTTTCTTCATGGTCATAATGTTGTCAATGATCCCTCCACGGTTATTTGAGCGGAAAGAAGATATTACGTTCCGTATATTAGGACTACTTAGATACTGGAAGCGATCCATAACCTCCTCCATTTCTTCTCCCTTCAACATGTGCTTCTCTCCCTCTCCATTGTGAAATAGATAGTTTGTTAGGAAGTCTTTACTAGCGGAGAGAGCAATTGCGGAGTTGGTGGCCGTAGGTGTTTTGGCCACTTGCTCCGCAATGAGTCCACAAATAGTTTCTGTGGAATCTCTATACATGCCCTTTGCAACAGGGTGAGCATGTTGACCAAAATGGATTGCAGCCCTACTCATCTCTTGGTTATCGGTATACGAATAGTATATCCTAGCATCACAACTGTTTAGACATGAAGGTGCTTTCTTACAGACCTTACAAACTAGAGTACTATCCTTAGGAGGACTATCTCCAACTACAAAAGGAAAGGATGTATAGCCACTCCACTCTGTTTCATTTTTCTTGGAAGCTCTCCTTAGGTAATCACAATTTGGGTTTTCACAAATTAGGTATCCAGTACAGTATGACTTACGAAACTTGATGTTGTCGGAATTATTGATGTTTGTTGTCACCAGCTTGCACCACGGGTGTCCATCGTAACGCTTGTCCATTCCCTCCAAGTTCCGGGCCTGTGATGAAGACGAAGATGAACGACATGGAGGCAATTCAAAGATAACATCCCCGTCAAATACTGCCGGAAGAAACTGAACACGGTGATGCTGTACAACATTTAAATCCATCACGGACAATTCATTTCGAGATCGACGCATATTGGCTAGTCTCTTCAAACACTCCATTATGCTCACTTTGTCTATTGGAAATGGATGCAATGGAGGCCGTGAAAAAAAAGACTTCGGCTGACTTTGCGATGACATTTCGGATTTTGACTTCATAAGAGCCCTTCCGGCTTCATCAGTTTGGATGGAACATGATTTCTTCTGGAGATTGAAGTTAGGAGACTCTCCTTCCGAATCACTGGATAACTCTATGTTTGGATCAAATTTCTCAACTTTCACTACACGCAATACTACTGGACGTGGAAGGATTGGGGAAACGAGAGGAGGTGGACTAAGAGGTGTAGTATGTGCAACATATGGCATATCTACTGTCGAATTATCCGATTGACGGCTAAGAATCTCAATAGAGGCAGCTAGAATAGACAGAGGGAGTCCATATGCTCTATAGTTTCCAGGGGCCAAATACCAGCACTGCGTTCCATCTTCTACAGACCTCACAATAGGGACAGACTGCTGCACTTGACCTGATTCCGACATCCTTTCCTCCTCAACATAGATGGTGGTTTCTTCAAATCTAAAACGAACGTGAAGCAGGTGACATGAAACTCTGGCACGTCCGCCATCCTCTATCAGAAACACAATGGGGACCTCATGACCGTCTACCCGAATGCAAGCCATCGTGAGAGATAAGGTACAAAAGAACTTCTCAAACTCCTTGTTCCTACTATATACCTTGCACTTCCTATTCTAATGATTTTTTTATGAAGCCTTCTTCCTTGGCTGTATTGTTTTAAGGTTACTTCATTTAATGCAATTGTTCTTCCTTTGGTTTAGAAGTAGTAATTAGGATCTTCAAGAAATTGAGATCTTTAGTGGTCAATTATGAAGGGTCATAATTCAATGGAAATGGGTGATTGAGAAATGAATGGTCACAAAATAAGCAATGGCTGTGTTGCCCTCACCTGAATTTTTTAACTATCTAATTATATGTAGGGATCATAAACATTAAACATCTTAGATGACGGCTTCTGTAAACATTAGATGAAGTGGAAAAGACCAAACTAGTAGGTGAAGACATAGATATAAGAGAACTCAGATGTAATAAATTAAGATTTTCAACCCTTCATAAAAAAAATCTAATATATATAACAAATTGCTCCATCTATGTATAGTTATAATCATTTCATAAAAATACATTCTTTCAATTGAAGTTAATTCTTTATTAGAAACATAAAAAACGTGGGAAGCTAGGCTTGTGATTAATGTATCAAGTAAACTCATATCAGACATATAAGTTCTCTATTATTACCTTGCAATGTAGAGCTCTAAGGGCCAACTTCATGAGGGGTAATTATTTTTAAGAGGTGTGTACATATTTCCCAAAAGAACCCTTAGTTTAAGAACTAAGACGTTTATATAACAACTGTCATTTTTGTTATATTTTCAAAATCTCTACCCAGAGATTACAAATCCAGTAGTACACTAGAACCATAAACATTTTGTACCAAAGCCACAGCCGGCCAAAAGAAGTATTAAGTTTTAATATTTAATATACTTCATTGTCATTTGAAATTTGATTTAGTTCTAGACTTCACATGAAGAGGGAGGATATTAAATTAATCTTATGTGGATTTGGGCCAAAAGCAGATGACATAATTATACTTGTCAGCTAACGCACATGAGAAGTTGCCGATAATATTAAAGACAACTTAATTACAAGCTTAATGCCTGCAAATCAGCGGCGGTGACGTCAGGGACAGGTACAGTCTGTGATAGCAGCTAAAGACTTTGTAGAGAAATATTCCGCAAATAAATGTTCTCAAATACATTGCGGCTGTACGTTTTTTGGAAACTGTCATAGCCACCAATAAGATTACATAAGCGCTATTATGAACTATGACAACAAATGGAAGTATCCGTCGGCCAACACAACCATCAATGCGAATTTGCACACATGTCATCAATCCATTGATGGTACCTTGTTCGTACTCCCTGTTTGCTTTGTAGTATATAATATGAAGCTCAGCTTACCAAATCAGCATTCGTCTCGTTTCAGTTTGATTCAACTTCTGTAGTTGTGAACATTAGTTTTCATGTAGTCACTCCTTACCACATGCTTGTAGAAAGCCGGGAAGCTTATATTCTTAGTGAGAATCATAGGAAGAGGCGAAAGAGGCATAGGTCATTTTATTTTTCTTCTACAAAAGCATTGAGAAGATCTCGGATGACAAGAGGGAAGAGGTTGGTTTCCAAGACGGGTCAGTCCACTGATGGAGATCTTCGAAAAGTTCTTCGATTTGGAACTGCAATTAGTGGCGGCGAGGAGGACATGGGAGAGAAGACAATTCATGCAGATGAAGAAATGTCCGAGGACACTACTAGTGTACAAGGAGAAGCGAATACTGTATATGTAAGGATTCTTAAGCACCTTTCTTTTTATTTGAATTCGTCTTTTTCTTTTTGCTTGTCGCGCTAACTATAAGGACCCTCTCGTGCAAGAAACTGGATGTTTTGTTTAGGGTTTCGGGTAGGTTTTCCAAATATTTTTAGAAAAGGAAATAGACAAATGAATGCATTGCAAAATATAAGTTTCTTAATCACTCCCTCTCAGTCAGACTTGGAACCTCTGATTGATACTGAGAATTGAAGTATGTCATAATTCTCCATATTTGACCCCTAAACAGAAGTCCTTGTTTGCCTAGGTGCCCAAACAGGGGTCCAGAGAGTATTCTGGTAGTTCGTTGATTTGATTTTGGAACTGCAATTTATCTATTTCTTTTATATATGTTGGGACTCTGTGTTTGAAATAGTAATACCTATTCTGAACGGTGATCAGTCCCTGGATCAGTCCCTGGAAATGATGACCGAGTCACGCAAGGCCCATGTCGCTGTTCCCACCATTTCAGGCCATCGTGTGCTGTTAATTAAGAAGCCGAGCTCCGTGAATTCTCTGCGGTCCGTTACTTTGTTGACAGCTGTTCCGGACCTCAGCGAATCTAGGAATGTGAACTTGACATCCAAAATAGAAACGCGGTACCCCTTGCATGCATGCACCTCATTTTGTTGGCGCACTACTGAAATCTATTGCAGGCGCAGCTCCTGAAATTCCCTCCACTACATTCTCCAGCGTTCTTCACACTCACGTTCATACTCACATTTTGAACTTCAGGAAGTGCAGCCGGGGAGGATGCAACGGACTACGTGGAGTCAGTCGAAGGATCATGGATTCTTTCAGGCACCTCGTGGAAGGCCGGAAGCTAATCGAGCAAGTCAGGAGGTATTGCTCGAAACTCAATTTCTGCCTTGTATGTGTGGGTTGTGTCATGCGGTTGGATTGCCAATCTTGAACTGGGTTGTGTCATAGGCTGAGCCAATCTTGAACTGGGTTGTGTCATGGGTTGCCAATCTTGAACTGGACTGTGTCATGCGGCTGGATTCCCAATCTTGAACTGGGTTGTGTCATGGGTTGTATCATGGGCTGAGCATGCACCTGAGTTACATTTTGTGGGGGGCGGGTTGGAGACCGCGTGCTTGTGTGTTTGATTCCGCTGGAGTAAGCATGCACCTGAGTTTGATTTTGTGGGGGCGAGTTGGAGACAGCTTGCTTGTGTGTTTGATTCTGTGGAGTGAGCATGCACCTGAGTTTGATTTTGTTGGAGCCGGTTGGAGATCGCTCGCTTGTGTGCTTGATTCTGCGGGGGTCGGGCTGACTGTCTCCAGCAATCAGTCGGATCCGACTGATGACAGTCGCGCGTCAGTTTGACTCCCGAGAAATTACAGTTGTGCTTGTTTCCACGTCGACATTTGGAGACATAAACCCTGCGTTCTGAGATTACAGCTCTCTCTAGATGAGATCTTGGTCACTGTGGTCACGGTAGGGGTTAAGGAACTAGATGTAAGAATAAATTTTCAAGCCTTTGTATTTAGGCTCCATCCCTATCCAAAGTTGTATCAGAAATTTGGTTCTAGCCCTTAGGTACATGAGCTTAGATAACTGATCATCAATTCTCGTAAATCAGTCAGAGGTAACGAAGATGCTGAACACAACATTATGAACCGGAACTAGATACCGAAGTCTTCACTGGTTTGTCGGCCTCGGAGGGAATGAGTCTCATTTTTAATGACTTACCAATCTGTCGAGCATGCACTGTGTTTGATTCCAAGGGGGTCGGGCTGACTGTCACCAAGGATCAGTCGGATCCGACTCATGCCAGTCGAGCGTCAGCTTGACCCCCGAGAAACGATAGATGTACTCGTTTCCTTGTCCAGGTTTGGAGACCTATCCCAGCATTGTGAGATTCCAGATCTCGCGGGATGGGCAATTGGTCACTCTGGAGACGAGCGTGGATTAAAGAACTGGATTTTGGAAAAAATTGCCAAGCCTTTGTACTTTGTCTGGATCCAATTTTCTTGACATTCAAGGCCCGGCTTGTCGTTCCCTCTGGTATTTAGAAGTTAGAAGTATGCGAGAATTGTTGGTAACGATAAACGAGTCTGTATGAAAGAGTCTGTACGAACGAGTTTGTACGTACGAGTCTGTATTAAAGTGTCTGTATGAACGAGTATGTACGTACGAGTCTGTATGAGAGATTCTGAATGAGTTTGTATGAAGCTATACCCTAATACCCAAGTCTCTAGATTGATATATCCAATCTATAGATTTAGTTTGTATGAACGAGTATGTACAAGTGTGTATGAATCTTTACCCTAATAGCCAAGTCTCTAGATATAGATTGATGTATCCAATCTAGAGATTGATATATCTAGAATGAGAAATTATTTCAAATCTCTTGGATTAGTCTAATGAAGATTTCTTAAAGAGACTTAACATGCCGTGATACACGTCTTTAACCAATTCATTTGAAGGCCTAAAGCTAAAGTGTTTGACTACTAATATTAAAGTACTTTGTAGAGTTATACCCGTCATTATTTTCACTAGAGTTGGTCATTCAATTGGTCGCATTTTACCTTTTGCGTACCTAGGTAGGGAATTAGGGATGTTCTTTCTGGAAGTACCATTTTTGGGGGGTCCAGCAAGTTCCCTCTGAGTGTCAGTCGGATCCGACTGACACTTCGAGGGAACTTGCTGGACCCCCCCAAAAATGGTACCTTGATTAAGTTGATACATTTTTTTTGGGACGCCTTGTTTAATGATCTTCTTGATTGTGTGCACGGATTGTCCTTGAAATCAGAAACTACTTGTCCTATTAAATTATAGACTTGAAGATTATTTCTCTGAATTCCATAACATTTTCATATTTTGAAGGAAATTAGAGTTTTGGAATACTTTGACTAAGTTATATTTAGACTCATTTTTTTGATTCACTATATCTTTTATTGGAACATTAGAATATATAAATATTTAAATTTTAGAAGTGATAGATTTTTGGTGCCAAGTTGTGAAAGCCTTCTTGATTATTACTCTCTAATACCTTCACGTAAAATCAAAAAGTTTATATTACGTACAAATTTAAATATGCAAGAGTCCTATAGGATTTAGCCCTCATGTTGTCCGCAGTCACATCTTGTTTTTTTACCCCTAACTTTAGATTAAGGATAAAATTGATTTATTCTATGATTCATGTCCATGTGAGTTTCAGTGTATGTAACTAAGATAGAATTGGTTCAATTATTTTCTTTATTGACAGGGAGATGATGGGCAGCCGACGTCCGCATCTATTATATCCGCTCCTATAGTGCACGTATCTCAAATGGTAGGCCCATCTCAGCCTTTCACACCTGCAAATACCAATATGGAGGTTTCTGGCGATTCAAAGGAAGATGAAGCTGCAAATGAAGACATGGTAAGCTTTGTTGATGTTATGGATGCAGCTGACCGTGCTGCAGATGCTCTTGAGCATTCTATGCTCAGTCGGGTTAGTGACCTCGTGGGTCCCAAACGATCTTTTAGTGAGGCTGACGTGGAGCCTCGCAAACGTAGACAACCTGTGTTCTCTCCAGAGAGTTCCGAGACTGAATATAGCTCGGATAGTGTGATATCTATTTCAATTGATGGTCCAATGTTCCAAGACACATGCGAGTGTGTTTGTAGCGTTGGCCAAGGTAGCCGTGAAATAGTGCTCATTCTTCTGAGTTCTGACTCAGATGAAGAGGTTGAGATAGACTGATTCCATTAGATTGGAATTCTGTGTTGGCATCTGTCATTACATCCTTACATGTCTAATATACCTATCATGAGGATTGTTATTAATATCATAAATGTGTCCATGCTTCTATGCTAATGATATTTCACTCAAAATCCTACCGTTTTGGTCTTCGTGTATTACCTCATACTTACTATTTTGCGGTTTATTCTGTTTTTGCAATTCCACAAATCCTGAACCATATTGAGTTTTGTCTTTGCAGATGGATGTATCTCCAGTCAATTTATCAGAGGTGGAGAGAATTATTGAGACACCGGGAACTGATGATGCAGCTCAGCCAGAGATTAGAGGTGAAGTTGAGGAACAGTTTATTGAGGATGAAGAAAAGGAGTTGTTGAAGGACGAGCTCCGTAGGCTTCAGAAGGTAGATTCGGTGGCAACAATTGCATCCTTCAGAATGAAGCCGGATGAGTTGTTTCGTCTCCGCATCCCCCTTTGTAGACTTGTGGCGATGCCCATGGTGAGGCCAACCCTCTCCTGTGACCTAGTCAAGCTTGAGCAAGAGTTCGTGAATGGGTACCTTGACGGAGCTGCAGTTTTCTATGTGACAATTACAAATGAAGCTGGAGAGAGTGCAGAGTTTTCAGAGGAGGAGATTGCAAGACTGCCGCCACTGTGGAAGGAGAAAAATGACAAATTTCAAGATTATTTGGACTCTGTGCCTGAGCTCCGGTTCTTGAAGAACTTGAAATTCTATGTCTGTGATGGAAATCATCGACGGCTAGCATGGATGAGCCACATTTCCAGGCTTCATTCCACTGAGAGACAGTGGCATTATGCAGTTGACTGCATAGTATTGGACACGAAGGGGAAGATTGAGCTAGTCATGCATGTCATGCATGACATAAACAAGTGAGTATTGTAGCTTTGCTTCGGCTTAGGGGTCTTTAATTTTTTCTTGATTTCCATTTTTGTATATTGTAATTGCTACGTACAACAAAAACTAACTGACATTATCGAAATTGCAGATCGACAGAAGGCTCGCATGTGAAGACTAATTTGGTCCACACGTTGTATCGGGTTCAAAAGTACGGCCTCCTACCTATGGAAAGGTTCAACGAGATGCTCAGGCCATCAGAGGTCAAACGATGTGGAGCCCTAAAACCGAAGAGAACTTGGTACTCAATGCCAGTGGAGGTTTTCACATCTTTTGTTTTCCGGGTGAGAATTTGGTTGTTTAATTATGCCTTTGTCAATTACTCTACTGTCATCCTGAATTTTTTTGGCTACAATTGTTGAGATTCCTAAATTGTTGCCTGTTATCAGCAAGAGATTGCCCAAGCAGCTGATGCTGCAGTGAGAAGGTACAATGAGGTAACCTCGGATGAAGACAAGACTAAATTGGGTGTAGCAAATGCCATGAGAACCGGAGCCAAAGAGAAGACTACAAAGCTGTATGTGAAGATGGTTAAGTTGTTAACGGTGGCCAATCCTGGTCATGGGCCTGGCTTCCTAGAAGAAGTAAGTGCCTCACACCTAAAATGTTTTCATGGCAATGTGGTATATTCAGTTGAAATACTAATTTGAAGGCCATGCTGAATATAGGATGACCCGTAAAGGACAATTTCAACCCATGTCTTGGCTTCCATGATTTTAAAAAAAGGACTAATAACTATGCTTTCTATTTAAAAGATTATAACCTTCTTTAGGTAGAAAATGCTTTAGGACAAGTGAGCTTGCTTAGGTCTTCAACTAAAAATTTCTTTTTGTGTAGGTGGAAAAACATTGGAGCACTAATGAGGTTCCAGAGATGACTTTGGAGAAACTCCAAATGGTTGCCACTTGCAATACAACTCCATTTCACAAGATCAAGATCCTGACGTGGTGGAACTCTTCATTGCCAACCCGTGAGGCTAGGCGATTTCCACCACGCCCCGTATCAGAGATGTTGCTTGGGCCCTTTTTGACTCGATGTGTATGGTATGCTGGGGTAAGTGCTCTTATGTGTATAATTTTATTTATTTTATATCCAAAGCCAATTGATACAATGGGATTTTCAATAACTCAAATTGTTGCATTTGACTATATATCGTTGGAATTCTAATTGGTCTATTTTTTTTTCAGATTGAAGATGCAGCTGTGGAATACTTTGAAGATGTAGTCAAGCAGGACAAGATTACGATCAACATGGAAGTTCCACAGAAACCTGAGTCATTGGCGGATTATGTGGAAGGATGGAGGATCAAGATCTGGAATCAAGGATTCTTGTCGGTTCTCAGAGGAACAAACTACTTCAAGAAAGGTGACTACTTTATGACTTTTGATGGCTCAAAACTGGCGGTTCGAAGAGTTATTTTTCGGTAAGTTTCTCCTACTTTGTAATACTCTCGTTCAGAAAATGTGGAACGCATTGCGATTCGGATGTCATGATTTTGGTTCAAGCTAATGATTCATTTATATTCAAATAATGAAGAAAGGGACCAAAATTGGGGGCCTACGGGAGTTCGTAGGACATCAGTCGGATCCGACTGAGGTTTTAGAGGTCTCCCTAGGACCCCCTAATTTTGGGTTCTAATGTATTCAAAGTAATTGTTTCATCATACAATTCATTCCATTGATGTGTAAATTTCTTTTTCTCCTTTATCATATATGGTATTAGAAGTAGTACTTTACCTTGCTTCTTGATTTGGATTCTCATCTATATTGATTTTTTTTAATACGTTGCAATTACTTCAAGCACGAGCTCGAAGCAAAAGAAGCAATCACACGGGCTCAGCTTCCACCATTTCTTTTGACTTGGTTGGACCGTAGTTCTGCAGACTGCATGTACACTGCAAATCAACTCCGTACCTACACAACGGCTCATCTCAATGCTGGACGCTGGTACATTGATTGCCCCGTCGCCTACACTCATCCATCGGAAGTCGAATTCCGAAACTCTTTGGAGGGCATTGGTGCTATTGACATGGAGGTGGATGAATTTGCAAGACTTGATGAAAAACAGAAGAAGAAGGCCATTGCAAAGAGGGAGCACATCGATAGGAAAAAAGAGGCTCGGCTCCAAGTTATTTTGGAAACAAAAGAGAAGAAGGAGGCTGAGCGTTTGGCCAAGGTAGCGGAGAAGGAGAAGGAGAAAGAAGAGAAGGAGAAGGAGAAAGAAGAAAAGGCAATGGCCAAAGGCAAGAAGAAGTCTGACAATGTTGGCGTCGTTCCCACATTGTCGATGGTGGATCAAAACTCTCAGATGGAAGGCGGAGCTCAAAGCGGGATGAAAAGAAAGGCTGCACTTTTGCAATTGACTGAGGACGTCATCACTCATGGGACGCAGGTCATCATTCTTGGTGATGATGAATTGGAAAGAAGTGAGGATTTAATCCTCAATATCTCAATTGAGGACCTCGTCGAGGACATGGAGGACGAGACGCCGACTTCCTACAAAGAAGTCATGGACTTCTTGAAGAAGGTAATCTCCTTTTATTTGAAATCCCAATCATGCCACAATTTGGTGATATGAACATAGTATGTTTGCTGAATTGATATTTTGAAATATTCCATGTTTGCAGCTCTCGGTGGGGAAGCCTCGCATGTTTTATGGAGTGCCAAATGCCAGACCAGGAGTTGACCTCATCTTCATTGATTGCCCGGAGAACTTGCCTGTACCAGGATTGTCTTCTCCGTCCACGAAGGTTCCAGATTGGAATGCAGACGTAGAGAATGAGGCTCTTCAAGCAGCATTTCAATTTGCATTCAAACATCTACAGGACCACGGCTGCATGATAGTATTTCATTCATGGAGCGCTGATGTCAGGGGCGATATCTTAGGATTGTGTGAGGCTTATCGAATGGTGAAGAAGAAAGAGTGGTGGGGCATGAATCGTCTCCACTTGACCTCGGCGTTGGACACTAGTACTACGGTAAATTTTGTGATATGGTTCCAGGAGTTTTGAATGGCATCTGTCAATGCATAATGTTTTATTGGTTTCTCATGTGTATTTTTTTCTTATGACTGCAGACGCAAAGGTTTGGAATCAGCCTCCTCGTGAAGGACTTTGGCGAAAAAGGAAAGTCCAATTTTGTTTTCAAACGTACAGCAATGATGAAGAATGCAGGTGTGGACATTGGTCGAGATGACATGTTGATGAACTACACCAAAGAAGATGACATGGCGATGAATGACAGAAAGCCATGGCGAGGGGCTCGTGAAAAAGACCCACGATTTTTCCAACTCCTCATCGAAGCTACAACTGTCGAAGGAGATTTGGTTCTCGATTGCACTGCATCAACAGGTGAATATCCAATTGAATTATTATTTTTTTAAATAGTAACTCTAAAAATCAATCATTCAACTAAATATTCTATATTCTCTTGACTTCAGGTGCATCGATTACCGCTTGTCGTGGGACAGGCAGGCACATTGTAGCTTTGGAAGACCATGTCGATATTTTTGATGCCCTCCTAAAACCTATGAAGAAGCCTACTCCAAACGTGGTGATGGCCCTACGTAAACCATCTATACTTCAAGCCTCCCAGGATTCGAATGAAATACCCGTGGTGGCTCGCAAATTTGCTCGAAGGGGAAAATTCAGTAAGTAAGTTTGCATTTTTCTGAAGTCTTTTTTTCAATGAATTTCTTTGTATTCTAAAAGTCTAAAATTGTGTAATATTTGTTTGCAGCCATCAAGGATTGATACCATCAGATGTGATGATGAAGAACCGAAATCTTCTCTACAGTCCAGAGAAGAGTTTTCATCTTCCAATTTATGCCGAGCAGATGGCATCAGCCTTTGCGGATTTTGGTTGTTCTAAACCAAAACGCCGTAAAGATACATATGCTCTAAATGTCTTACAGTTTATAGATGGATCAGCATCCGAGGGTAGAGAGACCTCAGAATCGTCTACCAATGACGATTCTGCAACTGAGTCCACTGCGACTTAGACTCATGAGATTGGCTTAGACTCATGATTCAAACTACTATGTCAATGTTTTTATTATCATTGAATTTATGTGTTTTTTGGATGCATTTGGGGTGTCATTTATTTCATTTTCATTTTTACATTGCGTGATTTCATTCAAAATTGACTATTGCTGTTTGTTGCAATTTTATATTTTAACAAAAAGTTGTAATTGACTTTACTTTTTATGAAATTAACTCACATTTATAAATAATCACTTACACCCTAAAGCCGCAGTTATAGGTACCTCGTCCATTTTTTTAAACATAAAAAGTCCACGGTTATAGATACTTTGTCCATTTTTTTAAAATAAAAAAGTCCCGCTCACAAGCTCGCAGGCTCACAGGCTCACATACTAGCAACCCTGACAGAAAGTTGGATGTTCAATATTCCTTGAAATATTTGAATTTACAATAATATGGAGTTCGTACCTAATTTTAGTCTGTCCTTGTATCTAATAAATAATATTTGGTATACAACTTATTGCCGTTATTGGGCATTTACAATAAATAGTGGCCATTACCAGAAGAAGTCATCATATTTAATTGTGAAAGAGTTAAATCTGAATGCGGAATTTGTTATTACTTTTGAAATATTTTTTTAAATTGCATTGACATTTAACAGAAAACTAGCACCAACATGAGTCATCTCTGAATCCTGTTTGTTGAAGACATTTTCCAACTTCCATTTTTTTTTGCTACTTTGCATTTTCATTAAGTCTTTAGTGAACTTTTTTGTTGATGATTTTTTGGAACAAAAGCATAGGATGTCAAAATAATTAAGGTACATACTTTTGAGTTTTCATCATAGATCGTAGAATTTCCTAATTATCCATGAAAATTAGAGTATAAAAACATAACATGCGGTAACTAATGTACAATTTCTATAGAATATGTGGATGAATGTTGAAATTCAGAGCATTAGTGAAACATGTAACCTTTTTCTTGTGTTGACAATACTAGTATGTTTAATAAAATCTAATGAAGTTCTTGTTTTGAGTGGTTCATGTTTTTGAAAATAACTGCATTGTCCCGTGATAGGGAAAATGTAAGAATTGCCCCTTATTTTGTGCCGCATAAATTTTGTATTTCTTCATGTACGCTAGCAAATATGGGGCCTTTGATTGCAAATATGTATTTGAAATTTTTATCATATGCGGCAAACAAAAAAATTCATTGTTTTCTGTAGGGATAAATCACAGGGCAATACAGGGGTCAATCTTCCCTAGCCCAGGATAGGGTAGGTGCTTGACCTACCTGTTCTTTGGTTTTTTGTTTTGTTCAGGTTGAGGGCATTTTGTTTCAAATATGTTCATTTTTTTGAAAGAGTTCGCAAGGAAGGTGAATCTTTTTGAAGAATTTTTATATAATTTGAACCTAGATTAATTCAGTTTTGTCACAACCGAATTGCACATGACATATTTTGTAATCAACAAAAATAGAAGTAATAAATAACCAAATGACAATTGGGGTCCTAAAAACAAAACCAAAAAATTTAAAATTAAAGAACACCAAGAAGGTGTGATGTGAATGCAGAACGCAGTTAGAGTTAAAAAGTCGGGTGAAATGGCTCCCTTGTTTGTCCTCCTAAAGTTCATCCAAGGGTGCATATATTAAAAAGCCCCCTCTTCTACGCTGTGTAAAATCTGATTTCTATCGCCGCAATAGCTAATTTGGACGTCTTATTGCAAATATGAATTCAGAGTTTGCATAAATGTTAATTTGTGGGAAATAAAAAAAATTTGGATTTTCCCGGGGGGATGAGAAGGGGGTCAGTTCACCACGGCGCGGATTTCACTTTGGCAAACCCTAAACCCCCGGTGCAAATTTCAGTCCCTCGTTGCGCGGAAACCCCGCCGGTGCTCACTTCACCTGCTCCAGTCTCCCGCTACGGAAACGACCCCCCGGTGCGGATTCACCTGCTCGAGTCCCCGTCGCGCGAAAGAACCCCCGCTGCAGATTCACCCACCCTAAACCCTTGTTGCGCGAAAGAACACTGGTGCGGATTTCATTTGTTCTAGTCCCCCGAGCATGGGAGAATGAGGCGCGATGGTATTGTGTGGGGTGATGGCGATGTGAGCATTAGGGCACAGGATTGCGCAAAGCTTTTGGACGTTCAGGTTTTGGTTTATTGTGTGGGGTGAGGGCGAGTAGTTCATTAGGGCACCTAAATTGCAATTGGTATTCGAAGCACACCAACCCTCCGTTGCAGCACTGCAGTCCGTTGCGCGTCGACTTTTTCGGCCTTGTGCTTGTCGTCTGTGGTCTGTGTATGCGCCTTGTGCTGTCTGCGTCCCCGTCGGTGTCCCCGAACTTCCGCAGACTTCTTCGCCCCCTTGTTTCTGGACTTCGTCGGGCTTCTTCGCCCCCGTGCTTGTTGTCGGGGTTTTCTTCTGCGCCCCCGTGCTCGTCGTTGTTGTGCTTCCTGCGGAGTTGGAGTGCTGCTGCGCTTCCTCGGACGACGGAGTTGGAGCGTGAGTTTTGCGGCGGGAGGTTGCTGCGTATTCGGGCTTCTTCGCCTCCGTGCTTGTCGTCAGGGTTTTCTTCTGCGCCCCCGTGCTCGTCGTCGTCATGCCTCCTGCGGAGTTGGAGTGCTACTGCGCTTCCTTGGACGACGGAGTTGGAGCGTGAGTTTTGCGGCGGGAGGTTGCTGCGTGTTTGTTTGCGGGAAGCAGGTAATCTTTTTTTTAATTTCGTTTTTGGGGGTCTGTACAGAAAGTCTTCCGTGCTCAATATGAAACTGAATGGCTCGTTTCGAAAACTGAATGGCTCGTGTGCTTGTGTGCCCGGGTGCTCATAATTTTGAGCTTTAACGGTGAGTTGAAATTGTGCTTTGAGCTTTAACTATGAGCTGAATTGGTGACTTTATATCTGTGTTGTGTGTGCCCGGGTGCTCACAATTTAGTGTTGAGCTTTAACGGTCACTTTAATCGGTGAATTTTATCTGTGCGTTGTGCGATGGGTGGAAACTCTTGGGAGGCACTTGGGTTGGAAATTGTTCGGTAAACCATGAACTAGGAGATGCGTGAACTACTTGCGTGGTGCAGGAAGAGTGAATTTCATTTCTAGCGATTTTGGGGTTGTTTCATTGAATGTTGTGGTTTAGGTTTCTTGCTGTCTTTGAGTTGCATGGATGGTTCAGTTTTGGATTCTTTTTTGAGGTTGCTATGCAGGAGTCAGAATTTTTAGTATGTACAAGTGTCAAATGTGCCTCAGGTTTCTTGCTCGGTTTCGGAGAGTATGTTTGCGAATGTAGTATTTTAAAGATTCATACATTCAGATTCATTGACTCCGTTTTAGTCCAGTTTGCCGAAATTGACGTTGTTCATGTTGATGTTGAGCACTCCAGTTGCTTTCTCCACCGTGCTTGGTAGTCAGAGTTTTGATTGAAGTTGTTGATGTTGTAATTAGTTTCACTAATTACCTCCATTGCTTGTGGGTGATGCAGGGAACTATTGATTTCATTTTGCTCCCGAGCCGTATGGCCTCAAGAACCTTCAAGTACATACGAATCCGGAGTCCTGCCAGGACAATAAAGGTGAGCATGAATTCAATTCATTTGCAGTTTTAGGTCAGGATGAATTTAGATCGAAGCCAGTTTAGATCGACTACAACGAATGTAGGTTTTATTTTTGACAACAAAGAGTTTAGGTTCACTCTACAAACATAAAAGAACCACTTAGGTCGACTCGAGCTAAATAAGAAAATCCAATTTGAAGAACAGTGAATTGTACCTATAAGCGAAGCAATTCGGCAACCAGAAACCGAAGCCCCGTCAAGGTTAGGTCGAATTGACCTAAACAGTAACCCACACCGAGGCAGAAGTCAAACAAAACTTAATTACTTAAAATACGAATTCCAGATCACCCTCTAGTTAGCTCGACTCGAGCTAAATGACCACGTACAAAGCAAAGGGATACAAAAGGATAACGTACACAACTGAGGGACCACCTGAATTAGGTCGACCCGACCTAAAACATGAAAACAAGCTACCAACAAAAAACCCAGAACTGAACAGTCCACGAAAGAAAAACATTAAAATCCCTGAGAACAGCCCAACACCATTACGGTCGGCTCGAACTATAACCAGAGTCAAACGAGCTCATACCACGTACAATCTGTAATCTTCAGGTCGAATTGACCTAAATACAATGAACGATACCCTTACTCATTCGGTAAGACCAGAAAACACATGGTTAGCGAAATAGGTCGACTCGAGCTAAACCACGAACTTACTGAAACGTTCACTTGTATTGACAGGATGGAAGAACAAATACCAAGACTGGAGTCGTTCTTCAAAAGATGTGACGTCGCTCGAGATGAGGAGGATGGAGACAACATCGACAACGATGGAGAGTACTGGGAGTTTCTCAACCCCGAGAAAATGGACAACTGGAGCCTCAGGATGATACCATTTAAAAATCTCATATGCTTCTCGTACAATTACAAAGACAATGACACGTACTACTCCGTCTCCTTCGAAGAGAAAATCAAAGAGATTGCCCACGAGAAGGGGAGCATCATCAAAATACATTGCGTGACAGCACAAATAGGAAAGAAGGAAGAAGAACAGTGCCATTTCACAATCGTCTTGGACTCCTCAAAAATTCCATTTAATATCACGCCGTTCCTGGAAGCACTTGAATCCACAGAGTACAGGACCGAGGTTCCTGAGTTGGAGAAGAAGATTGACAACAACTTCTTCCGCACTCCAAGCGGAACCACAATCATCGGCAAGACGCTTTGCAATCGATTGAGGTCACTATTCGTGACCTTCGAGGTTCTAAAGGCAAAGCTGGAATCCACGAAGCGAGACATGGTCGCGCGAACTGTGTCTCAAGAGATGTCGGCTCAGGGAGGCGAGGGACAAGCATCCATGGGGACTCCAAGTACACAAAACAGTCGTGGTACCAGGAGAAATCAACAGTCCAGGACACCACCTCCGCCGCCGAACAGAGGTAACCTTGCTTCGAGTGCCGGGAGGAAATCGAAGACCCAGAAGCCTGAGGAAGCAGTGCTGGGTGAGACTAGTTTTGCGTCGGCGGTTACTAACTTTATTGCCGCAAGGAGTACCCTTGCTTTTTAGCTTTTATTCATTCGGGATTTGGCCCAAGCTCACGACCCTCAGCGTGACCACGACTACAAATTGTCTGCAGAGGCCTTCAAGAACTACTGGGCCACTTGCACAGACGCCTACGTGTTTGCGATCGACGAGTAGAAGTCAATCCCGATTGAACAACTTATCTCGTCACCGGCGGACATGAACATCCGAAGCCATGAGGATCGGCTCGCTTCGGACGTCATGCATTTCTATGTGCACATGCCAGACAAGTCCACCAAGCAGACTCTGTGTGTCATGCCTGTGAACCAACCGGAGAAACCTAAACCAGAGTCGTGGGACGAAATCAAGGGAGGGCAATTCTACCTGATTAACGGCCAGCACAGTGTGACGGCCAGCAAGATGATGGTGGAAAAGAGATTGGATGAGTCCATTCTCAAACATTTCAGGGAGTGGGATTGCTACGTTGTCTGGTCGAATGACAACAAAAAACTGCGGTCCATATCTGCGTACTACAACAGAGTTAACCATTTCGTCGCCATGAAGCCTTCGTGGTCAACTAACATCCTCGGCGCACAAAGTGTTTGGGAAAAAATGGGAAGGCCAAGGAACCCGAAGGATCCGTCCCCAACGGGTACAATGTCCAATACAAGGCGTAAAGCCGACGACAAGGCCAACCTGGTTAAGTTCAAGGTAAACATTTATCAAGTGAATATTGAAGATATCGTGCGTTTTTTGTGCAGTCTATTTCATGTGACAAGTTCTAATCTCCTTGTTGGATTCAGGTCGAGTTGACCTAAACAGGATTGTGTTACGCAATTCTGCAAAGTCTATGAGTTATGTAGTTAGGTCGGGTTGACCTAAACGTATGCTTATGGCTCTACTTCTGGATGGATTTTGCAGGAGTTCGTGAAGGCCATGAACGCTCGCTTCGCAATGCTTGATGTTGTTAAGTCTCAGAAAGCTTCCCGGGGTAAGGACGCCGAGGAGAAGCTCAAGATAACTAATGAGTTGAAGATCATTACAGCACCAGATGACGTCTTCAACTTGTGGAGCGAAGTGATATCAAGCAATGCTCACGGTGAGCTCATCGACCCAGAGACCCTCCAACCCTTTAACAAGAAGACCGGGTGGAAGTCAGAGTCCGGAAACTTGACCCATGAATTCTTCAAGTGAATGGGGAACCTCTCCTACGACGACATGAAGAAGCTTGCGACGCACATCCTGAAGCGAACACGGACACGCGACGGGGAGAGGCAAACACTAAATCATTCGAAGGTGACAATCAAGCAGGTGGCATCCGTGCTTGAGAGTTGCTACACTCACAAGGAGTGGGTTGAGCGGCGCAAAAGGAAGTATCTTGTGAAGAAGGAGCTCAACCATCTCGACCCAGACTTGGGCCTCATCAACGCATTCAACGAAGTGAATATGGATAACTGGAGGGAGTTCAAGAGGAGTCGTTGCATCACCAGCGCGACGATGAATGTCCTCCTCGAGCAACCAGGAGAGGACTATTTCAGGGAGGCGAAGCAGACCAAGGCCAAGAACAAGAAGGCTGCTGAGATTTCGCCGTACGCTGCAGAGTTCTTCCGAGTCTTCCTTGAGTGCCGCTCAAATTTCGTGAAGCACATTACGGTTGCACGATACAGGCCATACAACATTGCAGCCGACAAGAACTCACCTTGGCCACCCGGAGCGTGGACCGAGAATACGGCATCCGAAATCAAGTTCGGAATCCTTGACTTTCGATATGCTCCAGTGGTTCTCAACAAGGGCAACTGCACGCCGCTAATGCCGTACTTCTTCTCGGCTATGAAGTCCTTCCAGGGGTCGAAGCAACCTTGACTGGAAGAGATCCTGGCTTGGCTCTTCATCTGCTCCGATTTAGTGGAGCAGAACCAGGCCCTGCATTACGTGCAGACAAACGAAGTCCTCAAGGATTTCAAGATGGACTTCGCGGACTACTGGCCCGCGAAAGTTGAGCGGATGGGAGACTACTCCACTAGCAACAGCAAGGCAACTGAGAAGGTTTATCTCACATTCTTGCAGAACCCGGACAACGCTGTCATCATGACTCCGAAGCCGGCATATCGAGCCCCTGACACAGACGTCTTCAGGAAGCCCCAAGCATACAATGAGCTGAAGTACCGGATTCACAATACAGGGCTCCGAATGGAGTTCTACCTCAACATTCTCAGAAGATTTGCCATTGGTGCGAGGAGCGTTATTTCAGTATTTGCGGGTTCGAAGTTTACATGTGCCGCGATGGTGAGTTCTTTTTCAGGTCGAATCGACCTAAACTTGTACAATGTGTGCACGTAGATGGGTAGGCATTGAATTGTAATTGTACATTACTCCGTAGTCAGATTTTAGATCGACTCGACCTAAAACGTCAATGAACGTGTCCGCCTGTGTAGCTCACCGTGTCCTGAATGTGCTGCAGATGTTGGGGCTGGATGTCTTCGCTGTTGGTACCTCCGACGAGTCCGGTACCTAGATAGCTATTGCCGAACTTGGGAAGTTACTGGATAAGAGTGATTTCCTTCCAAAAGGGTACTTTGTGGATGAGGAAGTGCACCGTCGGAAGGCTGGAGGTGTTGCGACACCCGCAACATCAAAGAGGAAGAGGAAGTGGGCATGGGATTTGCCGATGTCTCAGCCTTCCCAAAGTGAACCATCTTCTCAAGCTGGTCCATCGCACGGGGATCCAGTTGATTTGTCTTCGGACGATGAGGAGGAAGAATACGACCATGGCACCGAAGATGTACAGGACGAGCAGCTGACTCCCGTGCAGCTCTCTCACAGTATCAGGGGGTCCTCTGCGTCGTCTGGACAACCAAAAGAGTTGCATCCGATTGAGATGCAGGTGTTGAGCACGCCGCTGCGCTCCACGACTCGGAGGGTAACAGGAAAGAGGAGGAGACACGATGACGAGCTGACTGCCATGAGCGCAGAGATCGACGAGATTAGAATGGAGAGGCTCCATGATTGGGCAGCGAACATGAAGATGCACGCCCAGCATAGTCACACGATGGAGCAGCTGTCGAATTGTATATTGGCACTTTCGACGAAGATTGACAACACCTACGACGCCATTGTGAATAGCAACAGAGGTGCTCTGCCACTCGCGGCGGTTTCGCCGGCCCAAGTTGCTCCCCAGTTGTTGCTGCAGGGTCAGGCCTCGAGTTCGTTGAATACCGGGGAGTCGAGTTTGGCAGAGCCGATTCGGACTGCGTTGAATGTTCTTCCTGCTCCCGGTTCTATGATGCCTCCTCTTCCGTCAGCTCGCGCAGTCTCCCATCCGGTTGTTGGCGTGCCAACAACTTCTCTGTCTGTGGTCGCGTCACCACCTCTTCCACCAACAGACCAAGTGCCGGACATTCCCTCGCCGCCTCCAGAGGTCGACATCGTGATTGCTGGTGCTCCGCAGGTGGCCACTGAGGTTGATGCGCCAGAAATTGGCGTGGTCAAGACGGTGTGTGCAGATGCCCCTACAGGTTGATCACTCGATGTCGTCTGTATAGTTTAGGTCGATTCGAGCTAACATGGATGGTAGATCGGACCTAGTTGTGCATATTCATGAAGTGAAAACATTTTTCTTATTGAGAACTTACGGTGGACAGAACCACAGAGTTCCAAATTTTCTAAATTTTTCAGAACTATGTATTCTATTGACTACCTCTGGGAAATTTAATATATCGGATTCTTATGGATTATATTTCTTGTGAATTTATGAATTGTAGGCATTGTTAATGTTGATGTTGTTCCTACTTCACCCAAACATCAATCATTGCATAGTGAACTCCTTGTGTCTTCCGATGACGTTCCCGTGGAAGAATCTGTGCCTACTACGCAAGCACACACTATGACTCCAGAGTGTGAGATTGCTCCTATTGTACAAGAGGACATCGTGGATGATGACTTATCATTTTCGGACGCCGAAGCCATGGTGGTCAAAGTTGCAGAACCTGTCGTCGAGGTGCAAGAAGACGTTATAGCTGCAACTGAATCCGATTGCGAGAAGAAGGTATGTCATACATGCACTGTCTTTGTTGCCTTGTCTTTAGTATTTACTATATCATTTCGCGTTAGTTCAAAAATGTGTCAGTTCAGGGTAGTAACTGGCTGCACATTTACCCGTTTGAAAACAGGAATCGAATTCTCCCTGTCCTCGTGGAGGGACGTCGGAGGAGGTCAAACGTCCATTGAGGTCCAGGGTGGCCGTGAGGTGGCTCAACGTTGTCCTGGACCTGAATGGGATTTTATGTGTATCTGAAGAAATCAGAACCAAGGGATGGTACAGTCACGTAGCCGAATCCTCACACGGACACTCTGCTACAGTTCCCGCTGTTGTGGGAAAAAAAGAAGTTTACGTCAGGCCCAATTGCTTGCATTTCTTGAGTGAGTTAGCAAAGATTGCCGTCATCTCAGTGTGGAGCTCCATGAAAATGTTCAACACTGAAGGTGTTTGTAAACATCTTTTCAATGGTATAGAAATGCCCCATCTCGTACTCGGGCAAGAGTCCTGCACAACATTGAAGTGCAGGGATGGTTCTGGAAAGATCACGACTTTCAAAGAGCCCAATACAAACAAGGACCTGTTCCTTAAAAACTTGAGTACTTTGTTCAATGGCTCATGAGGGAATTTCTCATCAGAGAATACCATCATAGTGGACGACAGCCCTTGTAAGCACATTATGAACAAGACGGAGAATGTCATTCTCCCTGACACTTAGACGAACAGGGGAAATGGTCCGAAGGACACGTTTCTCTTGGACATCCTCCTTCCCTGGTTTAGGCGCCTTCACGCTGCTCGAGATGAAGGATTGAAGTCGTTCAGGGAGAATAGCTCAGGGAAGATGGGACGGCGGATGCTCTGCGACGAACGAAGTCGTCGAGAGTATAACCGGCTAATGGAAGCAGCTCGACTGTCGTTGAGTTTGAGATAGGCCAACGGGCTTTTTTTTTGGTCCAGATTAACTATACTAGATCCACGCTAGGAATAGGGCTTCATCATTGGCAACGCAATCTAGCTCGTGTCGACCTGAACTGTGCATTGGTTATGTGTTTTGTATTCTTCAATTTTGTGTAATATATTGTTCACGGGAATAAAACGGAAATGCTTCTTCACCATTAGTTCATTCGTGTTCATTACTTCACAGTCATGGTTTGTGAGGTTTAGGTCGGATCGACCTCATTTGTGGATCTCTCATGTTCAGTTCACGGCTTGTATTGTAGGTCGGGTTAACCTTCTCTAAGACATTCTAGGTCGAGTCGACCTCTTCTATATTGTTTCATGGTTGACTCAAACGCATGTAAGTTTCTGCGGAGAGCTCTAGACAAGTTCTTCTGATTGTGCTTCTTTTGACATGAGTTTTGCATTTGGCTTTCCGTTTCAGGTCGTATGCAAATCGCCATCTCCAATTCAAAATAGAAGTCTGACTTGCGCAGCATTGGCTGATTCCTTCCTAGAGTACGGCCAAAACGCAATCTTGAGCACGGGGAACTTCTTGTGTTCTGCTGCAACAGCAAATTCCACGATGGACTTCTCACTAAAACCTATGGAGGACGGTGTCGTGGACAGTCTGCCAAGTGGAACTCCGCGTCTGCCCAAATCATGCTCGCCTTCTCTTTTATTGCCCACTCTGGCAGGGGGGTCAAGAATGTCGCCATCTGCCTCCGACAGAGTGCCACAGAGAAAGCTTTATGACGACGGTGATGAGAAAACGACCTTGCCTGTCATAGAGGCAAGGGCGTTCGAGGAAGTGCGCAATAAAATACTTCCTGGACGTTCTCATCCACCACCTCTGCCCGCACAACGTCGGAGATCTCTCGGTGTGCGGAAGACAAAGACGCACGACGGATTACCCCCAAGTCGACGCGAACTGCCGGTTGTGGATGTATGGGATCGGAAGTTTATACAACTGCAGAGGAGACAAGCATTACAAGATTACAAGAAGTGTGACAATGATTACAGTCGAGGACCTGAAATTCGGAAGGCCTTGGAGATGTTGAAGAGTAAATCACACATGTAGTATCTGTTCATATTGTAGATTCCAAAACTATACGTACAAAATAGCATTGTGTAGTTACTTTGAAAAACTCAATGTTGGAGTGAATCACGCTCACGGTAGCTACATACATTTTTAGTATACATTTTCAGTATACCTTCCGGGGATGCAAAAAATTTAAAAATGGAAGAGAGAGATATAACAACGAGAAGAGAGGTTCACTATCATTTGAAAATGTTTATGAAGGAGATGTATTAAGGACCTCCTAATTTTGGATTATAGACACCATTTCAGCATATCAAGAAGCCAAGAATACATTTCATATTCTAAACTTTTATGTCGCAAAGGCTCATATTTAGATTGAGAACAATGCAAACCCGTTCAAATATTACAAACCGGATAGACAAAGTATTGAATCTTCATAGTCTGTGGTAATCCTGCAAATAGAAGTTGCGGAAGAGGACGCCATCGTAATGGAAGAAGGAAGTGGATGTTGAGCTTTGACATGAATGTGGACAAAGAAATTATGGAGACAAACTAACCTAGGTTCCACTATAAGCACTCATGTAGGGAGCACTAGAAAACAGCTATGTCTCAAGTGCCATTAGGAAGAGTGCTGAATCAGATGGTGGAGAAGTTGTTTCTATCATTTTTGTGCCTAGATCTGGATCACAAGCTTAGCATCCACTTCACTGTTCTGACACCATGGCGTCATCTTCCGAAGCAATTTATTTGCAGTGTCTAACACAGACTATGGAGATGAAATACTTTGCTTCTAGGAGTGTAATGGTAGGAATTGCTTCTTCAAATGTCCAATTTGCAGTCTATTAGTCCAATACATCATTATTCAGTGAGTACTTGTCATCAATTGTGTGGCATATTGCAAGTATTGCATGATGTTTCATAATATTTCAATGGAAAATCTATTTTGAATGACATTGCATTGTTTTTCTTATCGATACAAACAAGTCATTTTTTATTGTTTCTGCCCACAATTCCCTCTTGTTGTTCTCATATTGAGGAAAAAAGACTCTCATTTTGTTGGAAAACTCTCATTTTAATGAATATAGTGTTTCGGTCACAATCGATAATGATTGGGCGTTACTGGGTGCTCTTCTAATCTTTTGTTGAAATTGAAATGAAGTTTTAATTTCCAAAATTTGACAAAGTGTAGGTTTCAGGAAACGTAATTCTAATCAAAGTTTTTGAAATGTAGATCAACAGAGGACTCGCATGTGAAGACCAATCTAGTCCACACATTGTATCGTGTGCAGAAGTATGGCCGTCTGCCATTGCCAAAGTTTTTGGAGATGCTCAGGCCATCGGAAGTGAAGAAATGCATTGCCCAGGCAAGCAAAAAGACGTGGTATTCAATGCCAATTGATGTTTTTACAGCTTTCATGTTTTGGGTAAGATTTGGATTGTGTGCTTCTATAGTTTCAAGTAGTTGCCAAGTTTACCACAGTTCTAATATTTTTTGGAAATGCTAAATGAGAAGGCATTTCCTCATTGCAGCAAGAACTTGCTCTAGCTGCAGATGCTGCAACACAGAGTTACCACGAGAGGACCCCACTTGAGGACATTATGGAATTTGGCATTGCAAATGATATGCAATTGGGATCTAAAGAAAGGGCAAGGCAGTTGTACGTGAAGATGGGTAAGATGTGTGCAGTGGCAAACCCTGCTCACGGTCCTCAGTTCTTGCAAGAGGTGATTGCATTTTTCGCCCCCATGTCCTTCTTCACCTTTAGACATTTTGGAGTGCATTTTTCTCAGCAACTAAATGCAGTGATGTTGTGCAGGTGGAGAGACATTGGACTAACTATGAGACTCAGGAGATGACCCTCGAGAAGCTGCAACAGGTTGCTACTTGCAACACCACTCCAGAGCATAAGACTAAGTTCTTGAAGTGGTGGAATTCTTCACTGCCATCTCGTGAGGCCAGAAAGTTTCCAGCAAAACCGGTTTCAGAGAATCATCTTGACCCCTTCTTGAACAAATGTGTTTGGTATGCTGGAGTAAGTGCTTCTTTGTTGCTCATGAAAGTATATAACGTTCATGGTTTGAAAGAATTTAACATATAATTTTGTCGCTTTCTTGAAGATTGAAGATGCAGCAGTGGAGTTTTACAAGAGAGTGGTGAGAGAGGACAATATGTCTGTCAACATGATGGTCCCGCAGAATCCGGAGCCCCTAACGGATTTCGTGGAAGGATGGAGGCGCAAACTCTGGAATGAGGGATTTGTGGCTCAGCTCAAAGGAGCAAATTATTTCAAAAAGAATGACAGCTTCTCGACCTATGAAGGTTCAAGCCACGCAGTTCGAAGAGTTCTTTTCCGGTTAGTTACTCAAGACTTTCTATTTCTTAATTTGTGAATCCTTGAATGACTTGTTGCAACTGAAATTTTTTTTTTTAAATGTCGTTTAGGCACAACGGAACCGAACAAAAACTATGCATTGAACAAGAACTTGGGGGTCTGGTTGGTGCCTCCTAGACATCCGTCGGATCCAACGGATGTTTAGGGGGCACCAACTTGACCCCCAAGTTCTAGTTCTTTTGATGTCACACGCTTTTTTTCTTAATTTTTTTTTGAGGTTTCAAAACGCTTATTTAGTCGTTCATGATTCATTCGTTCATAGTGTTAGTTATTTTCATCTTATAATTTGTATTGCATAGGTTAATGTACCAAAAAACTTCATTTCCTAACTTCTTTTGAATGAATCATTTTCATTGCATTGCAGGTATTTCAAGTTGGAGCTTCTTTCAAAGGGTGCAATTGCTCACAGTGAGCTTCCTCCATTCTTGTCTACATGGCTTGATCGCAGTTCTGCGGATTGCATGTACACCGCAAATCAACAGCAAACGTACACAACAGCTCATCTGAGCGGGGGTGGATGGTATTTGGATTGCCATATCACTTACACGCATTCGTCGGAGGTAGAGTACCGGAAGTCTTTTGAGGGACAGGGTGCTACTGACTTGATCGTCGATGAGTTTGATGGCCTCAGTGAAAGACAGAAGAATAGGGCCATTGCCAAGAGAGAGAGCAACGATAGGAAGAAAGAAGCTCGGGAAAAGAATATTGTCATCTCAAAGGAGAAAAGAAAAGCTAACAGAATTGCAAAGTTAGCAGAGAAGGAACAAGAGAAGGAGAAGGTCTGGAGAAAGAAGAGAAGGCAAAGAATAAAGGCAAGAAAAGGGTGGACGACAAAGCCCTAGTTTCAGCATCCTCCACCATGGACCAAGGCTCATAGATGCAATTTGGGTCTCAGGGCGGAGTGAAGAGGAAGGCGGCTATGTCACAATTGACTGAGGACGTCATCACTCATGGGACACAAGCTCTTGTCCTTGGTGAAGATGAAGGGGACGACACAGAGGACTTCATCCTCAACGTCTCCATTGAGGACCTCGTCGATGACATGCAATCGGAAAAGCCGACATGCTATACTGAGGTCCTCAATTACTTGAAGAAGGCAATATTTTGAGACCTTTTGGTGCAAATTTTGTTCCATGTTAAATGACATGATCATTGTGTGTGTTCATTATTCATTTGTGGAGTATGATATGTTTGCAGCTGTCGGCGGGAACGTCTCGCTTTTTTGGCGGTGTAGCTAATCGGAGGCCGAGAGTGGACCTCATCATGTTTGACTGCCAAGAAAATTTGCCAGTGCCGGGGGTTTCAAGTGCACGGAATGAGGTTCCCGCATGGAACAAAGATCCAGAGTTCGAGGCTCTACAAGCGGTATTTGGCTTTGCTGAGAAGCATCTTCAGGACCATGGATGCTTGATTGTTGTGCACTCATTCTCCGCAGAGTCAAAGGGTGTTATTGCAGGATTGTGTGACGTTTATCCGATGTTGAAGAAGAAGGAGTGGTTGGGCATGAATTGATTGCACTTGACTTTGGCAGTGGACAAGACAACCACGGTAAGTGTAATTCAGTCTAAGAATAAAATGGTGCCATTCTAGAATGTTCTGAGTTTCATTTTATTCTTACAGGTGTTTTATTTGGATGCTTTCAGACGCAAAAGTTTGCAATCACCCTTTTGGTGAAGGATCTAGGCGCAAAGGAGAAATCCAATTTCTCTTTCAAACTCACCTAGATGATGAAGAATGCAAGTGTGGATATCGGACGTGACGACATCTTGATGAACTTCACGAAGAAAAGTGACTTGGCCATGAATGGCACTACACCATGGCGTGGGGCTCGCGAAAAAGACCCCCGATTCTTTCAACTCCTCCTCGAAGCGACAACCTCTGAAGGAGATCTAGTTCTAGACTGCAGCGCAGCTACTGATGCTTTTTGATTTATTTTTTGGGATTTATGTTTGTAGTTTGCAAATATTGTCATTCAACTAATGTAGTTGATGGTGTAAATTTCAGGTGCTTCTATTACCACTTGTTGCGCCATGGGGCGACACATTGTGGCGTTGGAAGAGGATAAGGACATATTCCAAGCCATCCTTGGACCCATGAGGAAGTCTACCCCGGCCGTGGCAATAATGCAACCGGCAGTATCAGTTCAAGCATCCCAAGACCCTGATGCTATGACCATAGTGCCTCGCAAGTTTGCACGGAAGACACCTTTTAGTAAGTAAGTTTGCATTTTTTGTTTTTCCTTCAATGTATTGCATGTTTTAGATCTTACAAGTCTAATATTTCTTCCCATTTGTGTGCAGCCGTAGAGGATTGATTTCAGCAGATGGAATGACGAAGTTACGAATTCTTCTCCTCAGTCCGGAAAAGCCTTTTCATCTCCCAATGTATGCCAAAAAGATGGCGTCGGCATATGAGGAGTTTGGTTCTACGGAACCATACCGCCGTAAAGACATGTATGCTTTGAATGTTTTGGATTTTATAGACGGTAGTGCATCCGAGGGTAGAGACACTTCAGAGTCATCAACAACTGAGGGTTCAGAGGGTTCCGCGACCGAGTCCACTGCCACTTAGACTCTTGAGATTGACATGTCTCTTGAGTCAAACTATTGTGTGCGGATTTTTATTATGATTGGATTTGTGTGTTTTATGGCTACATCTTGGACATTTGTTTTTTGGAGTTATATTTTGAATACGTGTCTACTAAAAATGACTTGCATGTACTTGTTGCCAAAAAAAATTGCAAAATACATTTCCAAGTGCCTCAAATTTCACTTGACCAACTTTTGATTTCTTGAAATTTTTCCGCTAAAATATCCACGGTCATAGGTCCTTCACCTGTTTTTTACCCAAAAAAAAGTTCCTGCTTATAGGCTCACAAGCTCTCGCTCCCGCTTGCATGCTAGCAACCCTGGTCTCAATTTTATCCTCGAGTCAAAGATAAACAGTCATAACTATTCAATTTTGAGACTATTTGGAAATTTGACACTTAAAAATATTACTATGTATAAAAACCTTTCATTGCCAAAAGGTTACAGTCTCAACTTATCCTCGACTCGAGGATAAATCCATACAATTGTTTTAGGGCAAAAGTCTCAAAATCTATCAATTGTCTAATTATAATGAATAAGGCCTTAGAGGATGAATGTGGATGAATGCGGATGAATGGAGATGAATGCATTTGGATGAATTATTTGTGGTTGACTTTGTTGGATGAAATACATTTGTTGCTCATTGCACCAGATGATGAATGTATATTGAATGAAATTAAATACTTCGTTGTTTAAGATAAGAAATGATTTTCAAGTACCTTCAATTAAAGATAAAAAAGTTGCCACCGACCCTTCATTTATTAACTTGGAAGTTTACTTAAATTGCAATTGTACTTTCAAAATTTCAAATTCTATGTTTGAATCAGTATTTTCAAAAAATAATAATTAAAAAAGAATCTGCTTTTGTTTTTCTTAAATTCACTAGATGGCTCTTCAAATTTGATAAGCAATTATTTGGAAAGCTAAAGGCACCCTCTCTATATGAATTTGGAAAAAATTTAAACTACTATTTTAAAAAGAAATTTCAATTTGTTTTTTCAAAATTTAAAAAAAAAAAATTCAATTTGTTTTTCAATTTTTTTTTAATTTTTAATTTTTTAATTAGGGCTCCTCGAAATCCGAGGAGCCCTTCTTTTCCAATGCCAACGACCAAGAGAAGCCTCCTTCATTTCAAGGTGCCCTTTTCTGGTCCTTGAAAAAGTTGTTTGGGGGGTATTTAAAGGTGTGAAGTTCTTTGTAAAGGTTCCTGGAGCTAATGGAAAGCTTGTCAGAGTTCAAGAAAGGCTTCTCGAATTTCAAGGAGCCTTGAGATGAACCTTTTTATTTCTCATAAAATAATTTTAAAAAAAAAAATTGAAACAAAAAACTAAATTAAATTTTAGTTCAATCATTCTCTAAAATAATAAAGCTTGGAAGGTGCCTTTGCCAACAAGAAATCGCTCCTCCGATCCAAGAAGCCATATTTGTATTAAAAAAAAATTGAACTTTTTTAAAAAGCAACAACAATTAAGCTAAAAAAGTTTTAAAAAATCTTCACAAAACTGATTTTGAACTTTTTTTTCTTTTAAATCACAATTCAAATAATCCCCCAAATGAATAGAAAGATTGAAAAAGACTCCTTGACAACAAAAAATTGTCTCTTCAGATTCGATGTACTATATAAAAAAATATCTTTTTTCTATTCCTTGATTCTCATAGTGTTTTGATTTATTTTCCTAATATTCCAAAAAACAAATGAATGTCAAGGATGAATTATGTCCACACATCACCTCAATGGTAGTACCTGCTATGTTATGCAAGGGGCTAGGCTAATTAACATATTTTGCCCTACCTACAACATTTGAATGCTAAATAACTACATTAAAATATAATTTCTAGCAATAATTAATTTTTTTGTAGTTTTTTTTTTTCTTCTCCTTTTGGAAATTTTGACATTACTATTTTTGGATCTGACACCACTATTTCTGACATGTTTAGTTTTAATTAAAAAAACGCTTTAGTGAGCGTTCAAATCTAAATGCTCATTGCTTCCTGTCCAGACTCTAGCGGCGTTGATAAAGATTTAGAAAAGTAACTTAGCACCAAAATTAGGTGTTTGGAGACCAAGGAGGCTGTTTTGAGTTTCAAAGAGTCTTTAGAAGCCTTTAAATGCTCTTTGAGCCTTCCACTATCTTGGAGGGAATGTCATAGAAATCTCCACCAAAAAAAATTCCTCTTTTAGAAATTATGTGCAGTATCTGAGCACCAACAATCATGAACCAATTCGTCTTAAGGAACAATGAACCTCTTTATTGGAAGTCATATAATATTAGTTTCATCACCAAAATAGAATCATTATTGCGATATTTAGTTTTCAGCATGCTAGTTATAATGTTTTTACTAAAACAAGGTAGACTTCATATAGATTCTTCTTACATTGAAGGTAGTTGTAGTTGGAATCATGGAAAAGGAGACAAATTGCATACTATAAATCAGCAAATCCTATGCAATTTGGCTTAATTCCATAGAAAACTTTGTTTGTAGGCAATGCAAAGTTGGTAGTACCAACTCCAAAGGTGTTACACTGTAAACGTAATCCACAAGTGTAGAAGCCCTTTATCTAAATTTAATATAAAAGGACCAATCTGAAGGATCCATACAATACATATACTCAACCTTAGTTAGAGCCTACTACATCTGCAGCACTGAATGCATCACTACCGGAGTCATCCTCACTCTCATGGCTATCCTCCATAGCCTCGACATCTATATACTCCAAGGCCCTACGGTATGACCTCTGTCTCTTTGGTGTCATTATCGGTGAAATCTCTTCCGCAATAGCCACAACAATTGCTTCAACATAAGAAGGTAGTGACCACGGTATGGGTGGACTGTCAAACAATCTCACCAACCTACACAACAAAATGATACATTACTACAAAAGAGATGAAGCACTACAAGAAATTGAAATAATTACAATTAAACTTTAAATACCATCATGAAAGAAAGGTTTAGACTTACAAACCAAAGCAATTTTGTGCAACCGGCACCGGGCTTTTAGCACCCTTATTAGAAGGACTATCATCATTGTCTTCACTTGATGATTCCTAATACTTCCTCTTTGAACGAATAAAGTTTGTTGTAGCCTCAGGGACAATGAAAGGGGCTAGTACCTCTTGAAAATGGCTGCCTTCGACTCAATAGCAATAATATGCCGGCCAGCCCTAATACACGCATGGATGCTTGCTCCTAATGCAAATAGAAATGAAGTTAGGCAGATTTTGGCATTTCAATGGCAAAAGCAACAATTAAACTTGAATATGCAAGAAGTGAAGACATTAGAACCTGAATTTTTTTGATTTGAAGCTAGAGAAAAACCTGTGGATGCATTGCAATCCAGTACTCTGTCACCAGGTTTCGAAAAACTCTTGATGAGAATTTGAAGAAACAAGGGATCCTTTTCACGAGCACCTCTCCATGGGACCCCATCTTTTTGAAGTTGACTAGTGATTGTCATGAAATTATGCAACAGTCCTTCTCATGTTTTAGAAACCAATGACACAGTCAACAAAACCACTTAACTTGAACAATATCAAAAGTCCAAAGTACATTGAAAACAACAAATCATAACTAATGACATGGAATGGTGCCAACATCAGTTCCATGTAGGGAAATAAATACCACTAAGGTCTATGCCATGCCCACTTTGCTTCTGGTTCTCGTCAATTGAGAAAGAGGATACCACCTCTTTCTCCTTGTACAGAACTCGAACGTACAATACAATCTAGAAACGCTTTGTCTATAAAAAAACATAACATAAGTTTACCAAATAGAAAAAATTGATGTAAGTCATGTCGCACGCACAGTTAGCGTGTAAGCATCTTTACTTCTAAAATAGTGTAAAATGACAAAAGTTATCGTCCCAGGGAATTCAACTATGTTGCTGCAAATTTTAACTATCCGGATCTTCTTCTTCTCTTAAACAAAACCCCAAGCAATCCGTACACTATATTGTTTGCTTTCCGGAACTAACTCTTCCCGGAATTCTATCCGGATCACTTCAATCCGGATTCCGTATTTCCTCCTTCTCGATTCAAATATCTGGTTTTTGGTACCCCTATTTTACCCTCAGGGGGTCCGCTGTTGGTCTTTAGAGGGGTAGGGACTCACCACTCTTAACTCACACTCCTAAATAAGAAAACACAATCAAAAACCCGTATTAGGGTGAATGCAAGAAATACTTATACTATTTGTTGCGTTTTGGTGTTTTTCATGACTAGTACTACGTGTACTACGAGTACTGTGAGTACTAGGAATGTCACAGCAGAGGAACGTCACAGCAGAGGAAATTTTTCATGAACCAGTATTATGCACTACTACTCACTACGCTCCAGTACTATGTTTTGCCACAGGCTGCCATAATTCGTAGAAAATGCCAGTTTAGATTTAGATTTTTCATAAATACTGAATGACTTTAAAAAATTAAGGAAAAAAATGGCCATTTCTCCTAAGTCATTGAAGAGGGCATCCGCACAATGACAAACTGAATTTGATTTCTCAGTTTCTCCAAAATTACAGTGGAAGTCACATGTGACACTTTAGGGCCTTCCACACGGCACTAGAAGCAATATTTTCAAAATCCCTTCCCTGAGAAGTTGGAATTTACTCATATAAACAAGCATGCATAGTTACAACTTCAATGGCTTCAAAAAAGGTACTCCATAGTACTAGAAACCTCCAAAAGTGAATTTGTGACATTTTTTTGAAATTCACTTTCTCTTCCACAATGAATTTTGGAAAAATCCAAAAAATTGCAGCGCGTTGGGCACATATATGCCCAACTTTGATATGAGTTTCAAGTTGTTTGCATCATTTCCCTAAAACTTATACCACACAACGGCTTTCGATTTGAAGATGTGACACAAAATAGTACAAGTGTTTCTTGCATTCACCCATTACTTTGTACTAATAGTGACGGAAGAGATATGATCTTCACAACTTCCCAAGGTAGCTAATCCGGAAAGAAGGTCACTCAAAACCACACTCTATTACTCCCACTACAACAACAGATCAAGGCAAATTGGAACTGGATCTAAGGTTAGGTTACTGGATAATTAGGCTCACTTTTAGTTGGCAAACCTTCCACTGGGTCGAGGAACATTCCGCTGACGGAAGCTTATCTCCGTACGGAACCCTTCCTGAGTTCCGGACTTGCGCCCTCTCTTCCCAACCGGATTACTATATTAGTTATTTTAAAGGCACAATGCTCTACCTATTCCATAAACCCAGAATCCGCTCTTCACACAGTCCTATCAATCAGATTCCGATCACTTAAAATCTGGACTCTTCCTCACCCGACCTTCTTCCACATTACCTCCAGATGCATGAACAAAATTGATATATACGCACTTATAGATAAAAGCAAGAGAAATCCACGAAGTGGCTTGGAATTAAAGAAAGCTTCAAGAAACATAAACTAATGTACTCAAAAATGGGCTTGGAGAGAATGTCTTTGCCACAGACCTATTCCTCCTTAAAAACTACAACAAAAAGGCAAAAAGGGCACCAGAAATCTAGGCAGCCAACCAATGACACTCCAAAATATCCGGAACGCCAAGGGCAGTTACTCCTAAAAGTCCGGAACTGGAACCCACACACGGAAAATCCGTTCTGAAACAAAAATTCAAAATAAACTTCAAATCACTAACTATTTACCACGGCGCAGCTTCTTGGAACTACTACCGCCTTGGTTCAATGTACCCTTGGGGTTAGCTTTGACTGGCGTCGAACGGAGAGCTGCACGAGTTTGGATTTTACATAAAGGGGGCGGAGAATCCTCATCCGTCTCCGTTGCCGATCCGGTTTTAAACTCCTCATCTTTCAAATCTTCAATGCATTCCACATTCGTCTCCTTCCCCAGATCCGTCTCCTCCAGGTCGACCATTGCGCTATCCCTGTTTGGCGTCATCTGCTGCATATGTGAGAAGTCCGTCGGGTGGGTGCGAGCCGGATTCGTTAGGCCCCCGATCCGGTCAATCAGGTCCCGACGAGTCTTTCGACTTGCTAAGGAGATTGACCCCGTCACATTCGATGGAGTTGGCGATACGTTCCGGATAACGACAACTTCCGTCTGTATCGGAACAGCCTTCGCAGCGGTTTCTCTTTCGACTTCAACGGGAGAGAGTACAGTTGTAGTCGTTGCTTCCATTTGGGTTGCGGAAACTCCTCCGGTTGGCGTTAGAAGGGATCTCAGACCTTTGGACTGAGATTGGGTCAATCCAGTGGTTGCGTTCTTCACTGGGGTTGTCATGAACATCGATGTAGGAACTTCCGGAAATTGTGAGAAATCTATCGCCTTCTCCGGATCCAGATGTCCCAACAACTTGTTCATCTCCCTCAGCACTCCCTCCATTTTGGACTGAAAATCGACCAAGATGGTTACCACCTTGGATCCGGTGATGTATCCTTCTTTCATCAGTCGATCACTGAAAAGGTGGGATCGCACTACTACTTCCGCCAGTTGTGTAACTAGTCCGGATAGATTCCGGACCAGCTGAAGCGCCTCTGCTTCCTTCTGCCTCGCAACTCCCAGTTCTCCTTCCATCCAATTGAACCGGGTCCGCAAATCGTCTCGCTCCTTCTCCAAGTTCCGGATCTGCTCGTCTTTCGCACGCAAAACTTCCGGACTAGGTCGTTTCTTGATTTCCTCGACGAGTTTATTCGGCTCGACCTTGACCTCGTCCATGATCTCGATTAGCAGATCTGACATGTTGTCATGGAGATCTCGGGCCTGTCACATCCAACTCATTCCTGCTTTATAGAACTTGGATGTTCTTTCTCCTTCCGAAGTCAAGGGGGGCTCTCCTTCCTCCGAAAACGGAAGCTTTCCTCTTGATCCTAGATCAATCGACTTCCGTCGCCTTTCTCTCCGTTCCGGTTGTTCTGTCCTGTCTTCTAGAACATCTTCCTCCTCAGAATCTAGACGGACTTCTTCCACCTCTCCTGTCAGGCCATACTTTAAAGGGTCGCTCATGTATTGTACGCGACCATCTCCTGACCGCTTAGGACTTCCCTCTGATGGTAAAGGTGAAAGAGATATGGGCTGATGAGACTATGTTTCCCCTTTGCCACATGTTCCGCCAATTTTGCCACTACTGCGGCAATAACCCTTCCCCAGTGTATCACCCTATCTTCTAATGCACCAAAGATGGTGTTGGCAACTGTAATAGTAACCCGGGTTGGCTTTTCTGGATACAAAATCGGAATGAGAAACTCTAGTACTCGTCTATGTCTGTCATCTCGGCACTCACTAATCGCATATCCCTCTTTGGCATTGGCCGGACTACGGAACTTTTCGCTCGCATACTTGTCTGTCCTAAAAGCTAATCCGGATCCGGTTTTCTTGAAACCATATACTTCCGCCCATACATCCTCATTCCATGCGACGGGCCTACCCCTCACAGTCAACTCGTATTGATTCGAAACTCCCATCATGAGTTCCTGAATCATCTCGTCACTTTTCAGATTCCAGGGTCTCCGAATCAGTCCTCCACACTGTATGCGCATTAGGTCTTTCTCTAACTGTTTCCGGGCGTTCGCGTCGGAAGGGATACCGGGACAGACCATTTGCGCCACGACCGTAATCTTACGACTACACTCCGCCATCTTTCACCGACACGTACTGTAGAATCCGGTGCAATCGGCACCAACCTCACTTTCCACTCTCTGTCGCGAACTAACTCACCACTCTTTCACTCTCTACTTGCGCTCGTAGACAGCAACGGAGAAAAAGAATGAGAGTGCGTGGCGGAGAGGTATATATATCCGACGTTCGGCTGACAGTTCCCGGTGGAGAATGAGAGTTGGGCTGTTCCTGTAACGGTCTCCTAGTTCTCTAGACCGGATGCTAGGTAGTAGGTTCCGCTCACCCGGCATGTTTCCGGATTCCGGATTTAATCCTATTACTAACTGTTTAGCCTTTAAACTAGTACTAGCAATCCGGAATTTAGTTATCCTCTCCTTACGTTCTATTCTTTCCGGATTGCCCATTCATATATAAAAATTGAAAAATTCTAGCCTATTCTAACCCTATTCTAGTCTATTCTTCTTACTTTTGAATTTCCGTCACACGACAAGTCATATATACACATTGAAATGACATTATGAATCTAATGACCAAATGTAAATTATCGTGTTGTTAACGTTCTTGTAAAACGTCAAATGGAGCTCATTGACTCCCTACCAGTCATGAACGCACTCAAAGCCATGAACTTTAGCAACTTTGTCCAAAACACGTCTTTTGGGGGGATTGTCTGGAAGAAATAATATCACCGCTCCATCATTCTAAAGGGTACCATAAGCAAACTCAAAGATTGATTGGACAAAATCTGAAGTATAAATGTTCCAAAGTGGAACAATATGTGGAGGTTTAGACACATTTGGTATTGGAAGACTGTCAGGGACATCAGCAAGGATCAAGTCAAAAGAAGCCTCCTGCTTGTCAACTCCTCCAATTGAACGACGTTGGCTTCTCCCTGCCTATTGACATGAAACTACATTTGTTAGTAAAGGTATATTTAATATTAGGAACATAAGCATAGCAAGTCTAAGCAAGTAAATGGTCAGATGGTTATCTTTTTAGCAAAGTCTAATATTTGGATTTGTTGAGGAGGCGGCTATTTGTTCTTCACTAGGTACTCAATGGCATCACGAATGGAATAGTGCAGGACAAGTCGAGTAACTTGTACATTTGCAATGACAGAGCGAAGGGTGCTCGTAGTTTGCCACTGTAAAGGTGCAAAAACCACTGTTGATAAAGATACGGCAGGTGGACCATGAGATGAAGCAACTAGAACTACCTCAAGTCCTCAACCTCCAAAAGTGGAACTTCATCATGCAACGACGCTAGCATGTGAGCGGGGAGCCGTGAGCCTGTGAGCGTGGAGCATGGAGCCTGTGAGCCTAGAGCCTGGGAAAAAAAAATCCCATTTTAGCTTCTAAAATTTTTTTTTTGGTAAAAAAATTCAAAAAATTGAGTTTTTTTTACTATTAATGTTAAATTTGGGACCTGTGACCATATATCCTATGACCGTGGATTGGTAAATATTTTATGTGGTGTTTGAATTCTTTGTAGTAGAAAAGAATCTTTCACATAGTAAGACTAAGATATATAGATAAAGCACGTACAGAATAATAAATAAAGCATGAACAGACTTTGCCTCAATTGATTTATGAGCTTTCTTCATTTGCCTTTGAAATCCAGTTAGACCCTAAATCCTTAAGGTTAGACTCAATGAGAAATGACTCTCAGTCTCAAACTTATCAATACTCTGCGCTCACATATTAGCATTGTTGATAAATGAAGCAATATAATAGGAAAAAGGGATGTAAAAGAAATAGGAAAGAGAAAAACAACAAACAAACAAAATTCTTCTTATATTCATATGTTCACTGCTGGATGAGAGATTAACATTGTAGTTTTGAGTCATTCATACTTTCTTCTTCAAAACATTTTGACAAATGACAAATTCCAATATATCATGAATGCATAAACATTTTTCATTCCACCTGCTTTAAATCATCTCAATCGTACCAAATGTAAATTAATACAGTACTAATGAAAACATAAATTCAGTGTGGTCACTCCTACTTTAGAATAGTGATGATCTTTGCTTGAAGTAGAAGAAGTTTCAACTCATTGAAAACTGTAACTAGGAGCGTGGATGAATTGGTCATCATGGATGTCCATCTTGCAGAAGTAACGGTACAAGTAGTATAAGTGCTTGCAATTTACGTATGCTTGACGCCCTCCAATAGTGGAAACAGACATCTGAACAAAATCCGGGCATGTGCATGTGGTGAATATGCCCAATGTAATTCGATATATATTTCTGTGAGAATCTGCCCCGGTCTCCAGTGACACTATTGCACCTAGGCCTGGAAATGGAAGCAATGTCACTCCCAATATTTGTCCTTTAATGTTGGAATGAGTAGGCGCAAGATTACCCACTCTTGGTAATCGGACAAACACCGACCAGATCCTATGCCTTTATCCACCTTTTTAAATATAAGGGGGTGTTGTGAGCGCGGTCCACTGTGCCTTCCAAGCAATGGATCTTTTGTGCTAACGTTCTCTGAGTGTTGTGGATGGCAGCGAATACTACTAGAATTGCATGTATAACTCGCAAGCTGACTGTGGTGAGCAAAGGTGATTGGTAATTCCTACCTCTTTAACTGCCTATCCTATGTATAAGGTTGGCTGGGTAGTTGGCGTCATTTCTAACGTCCCTAACTATGTGAGCGGGGAACCTTATGTTCCTTCCATAAGTGTTGAATACTAATTTTTGGAGGGTTGACACTTCTCCCGGAAGTTTCAACCTTACGGCTAACCCTAAGCTTAAGCTTTTTTTTCCTTTAATTCCTGACTTCTAAATATAACTCTAAATTTTTATTCCTAAATTTAACTCTAAATGGTTACTCCTAATTTTAACTCCTAATTTTTACTCCTAGATTTAACTCTAAATGGTTACTCCTAGATTTAACTCTAAATGGTTACTCCTAGATTTAACTCTAAATGGTTACTCCTAATTTTAACTCCTAATTGATTACTCCTAATTTTAACCCGAAATTTTGACTCCTAATTTTAACTCGAAATCTTTACTCCTAATTTTTAGCTCTAAATTTTGACTCCTAATTGTAACTCTAAATTCTATCTTCTACTTCTAATTTTTTTATCTTTTCTTGTCACGGTGTACCTTTCACGTGGAAAGGCTAATTAAGGAGATCAATGCTAGAGAGGAAAAAAAACACAACACCGAGTATGGATTCAAGAACTCACCTCGTCACTTCCGATGTCGGAAATACGCTCGTCCGCATTCGTGCGTACATTCCCATACTCCATGGTGGCCCTTGGGTGGTGGGACCTTTTCCCAATTTCACCGCTTATGTTTCAAAAATTAGGACCCGTGCAATCTAACCTCTTTCTTTCCCTCCTCTTTTCTTCTCTCTTCTTTTCTTTCCCTTCTTCTCTTTCTACACTAACACTATTCTACCTAAGCTTTGATGGGGTGTCTTACAACTATAGATTCAAACCCCAAGAAGTTTTAATGTCCCTCCTAACCTCTTACACAACCTTGTCTTCGTGTCATCCTAATCCTACTTCCTAATGGTCACTATGAATCCTTGAGATTTCCTTTCTAACACCTATTTAGCTAAACCTAGGGCACTATTTATCGTCTCTCTCCCCCTCCTCCTATTTAATTCTATGACTCACTAACCTCCCACCATTGCGTATAGTTGTGATTTTGGTGAGAGTTGAGAGTTGGTTGATGCAGGTATGGAGGTGCGACTTATTCCTTCTTTCTACTTCCCCTATTTTCCTCCCTTTTGTGGTTGTTTTCTTTCCCTTGATTTCAACCCCGTTAGTCTTCTCCTAACCCCCACTAATCCCAACCTTTCCCCCACTAATCCCAACCTTTCTCTTTGTTTTCTTTTTCTTCTCTCTCTCTCTCTCTCCAGCCCTGGACTCCCTGGACCACCCCAACGACCTGCTCATATCCCCAGCGACCTGCCTAGACCACCCCAGCGACCTGCTAAACCACCCTAGCGACTTGCCAGACCACCCAGCGACCTGCTTGACCACCCCAGCGACCTGCCAGACCACCCCAGCGACCTTCCCGACTCCCCAAAGACTCACCCCGACTCCCCAGCACTGGACCAGCTCCCTTGACTCACCCCGACTCCCCAGGGACTCACCCCGACTTCCTTGCAACTGGACCAGATCCCCCAGGGACTCAACCCGACTTTTTTGGGTTCCTTAAGGGAACCCACCTAAGCAAATCTAAATCGGATTTTTGGTTAATTTTCCCCGATTTTTGGTGTGGTTTCCTGTTCTACGGACGCCGGCTCACAAGGGGTGGCGGGACTCTTAACTTAGACTTAATCTCGGACGCTAAACCTTGGACTTTTTCGAAAACGTCTTGGACTCTAGACTTTGGAACGAGAGTACATAAGGGTTCAAAGCTCCGCCGTAGAATTGGTTTTAACACCAACTTTAGGACTTATGATACCCTTGTGTTCAAAGCTCCGCCGTCTAAGGCTTGTTTTTTAACACGCACTTTAGGACTAAGGCTGGTCACAGGTTCAAAGCTTCGCCGTTCCCCGGGGGGTGGGCCCACTTACAACCAACAACAAAAAGGACAACTTTGGTTAGGACTCAATACGGGGGCACACATGCACGTGTTTACCACATACTTTAGGACTGGGACTGGTCACAGGTTCAAAGCTTCGCCGTTCCTCGGGGGGTGGGCCCACTTACAACCAACAACAAAAAGGACAACTTTGGTTAGGACTCAATACGGGGGCACACATGCACGTGTTTACCACATACTTTAGGACTGAGACTGGTCACAGGTTCAAAGCTTCGCCGTTCCCCGGGGGGTGGGCCCACTTACAACCAACAACAAAAAAAAGGACAACTTTGGTTAGGACTCAATACGGGGGCACACATGCACACAAGGTCAATGATAACGGGTAAACTCTCATACACTAAAGGCCCCCCAAAGCGGCATCGCCAAGGTACGGTGGGGGGTGACTTTAGGATTAGTACAAGGCATAAGAAGTCACACAAGTATAGGGGAGACCCGTTCACTCACAACAAGGATGCAAGGCAAGGTAAGGTAGAAGGACCCAAAAGGACCTCCAAAGGAAGCTTGAAATAGAGCAACAAGGGGAGCCAAAAGTGCTCCAAAAACACCGTAGAGGTTTCTTGGCTAAAATGCCAAAGATCCCAACATAAGTTGGACCCACGGACCCAAAACAAGATTTGGGGGTGTTCTTGAGAGAAAAATGGGGACCTTAAATAGGTTTCCAAGGCCCCACCTTCCCCTCAAGAGTTCTAAAGTAACCTTATCAACTTGGATTTTCATCCTCATCTTCAAAGATTTTCATCCTAATCCCTAAAAAACTACTTTTACCTATCTACGCTGGACCAACCTCCTAACTTTTGGAGAATTACTCCAATCGTCAAACGGATTGCGCCATTGGCTCTTGATTGCCGTGTTTAGTCCAGGAACCCCCTACCCCCCGTACCGAGGACAAAAAACCATCGTAGGCTAATTTAGTTTAAAAAACTAAACTGTGGTAAAATCCTAGATATTGGGGGTCTCCTATTTTGAGAAATGTAAATAGCTTAGGGTCTCCGGTAGGTGTGAGGGAGTCGGAAAAGACTCTTGGTTGACTTTGTTTCGCTGTCGTATGGTCCCGGAATGCCGGTCAACGTGGCGGGGACCCCGCCACGTGATTAATTCTCGAGGAATCTCGCCGGTTCGGGTACTTGTCGCTATCGAAATGTTGCGAAACTTCACGGAGCGCATTATTAACATGAAACAAGCTAGTCTAATTTTTAGTGAGATTTTCTGGCAACCTAGGTAATTTCCATGAAATTCCCGTTGGAGGTTACCAGGGTTGACCACCCGCAAAAGGTTCTTCTGCAAGTCGGAAGATGACGGGATTTTCCACAAGACCTCTCATGGGGTCACATGAAAGATGTGCAGGTGCGTTTCCGTGCCTGGCACAATTGGTTAGTGGAGATGAATTGGTCATCTCCTTGAGTTTATCGATGGTGCGGGAATCTTTTGCAGATAGAGGAATCTTGGCGAATCGATTTCGTCGTTGGACTCCTGGCATGGGATTTATCCTAGGACACCATCCTTGGGCTGTGGATTCCTCCACGGGCCCGGTCTTGCGTTAGTGGCTTCTGCATACTAACAATCGGGGGTTTGGTGTATTTCTAAACCTAACTCTAGGACCCGACCTAGTGGCCTTGTTGTGGATCCCTCGGACCAACTTAGCCATGAATTGCCACCTTCATGGTGGGATTTAGCCCTTTTGGGCCCATGTGACTTGAACCCTACAAATCTAACCGTTTCGCTCTTTCTACCTATTTTTGGGCCCGGTTTGGTGGGATTCTAAGTCTAAACACAAATCTAGACCAAATACTATAATGGGTATGTTACAACCCTATTTTGGTTCTACACTCTTTTTATGGCTTTTTGTATATTTTTCTTAACTTTAAATTGCAAATTTCCAAAAAAATAATTCTACGAGTCCCAAGTGACAAATTGGAAGCTTACAGAATGCCAGCATTTTTCCACTTGTTTCGCTGTTCTATAGTTGGTGCACTTGCATTTCTCCGTATGGTGCGGTTGTTCCGAACAGTTGGATATACATCTGGATCTTGTGGCTGCGATTGATTATACGAAACACTCTTGAAAATGTTGGACATGTTGAAGAGTCATCGTGGCGACAATATAGGGCGCTCTTAGAGACGAAAGCTAGCATGTTGAAGATACAATGTTTCTTCTCGGCTGAGGTTGGTCTTGGTCAAAACTGGCCAAACCTCAGAAACCTCAGGTTTGTCAATAACATATTTGCGCTTTGTACCTTTGACACATCGTTCAATGTCATCCATACAAAACCAATATTTTGCCACCACTTCTCGCTTAGTCCCGTAATCTTCTTTTCTTCCACGATACATGGGAGCTGGGGTTCCCTTTTGTCCTCTTGCAATTTTTGCAGTGCACTTTATATTGGACATGCGTTGCTGAGCTTGGCATTTGGCATTTGATTTGTGGCTGATCCTTGCAATGTGCCACTTTGATGTATTGCAATCGCTTTCAAATGCAATAGTAACATGTTGGGATGTTTTCACCTCCTTCTGTTTTCCTTTGCCCTTGGAAGTCTCCACAAAAGCCGTAGTGGACCTTATTCGCACACGAGGTTGAAAAAAATTGACTTTGTCAGGTCGATGAGAATCTTCGGCATCGCCAATAGGAATGTCCAACTTCCTCTTAATGCTTCCAAAGATCTCTTCACCTTCCAAATGCGGTATACGAGTTCCAACACCCTCAGTTCCAGGTAATGTGTTGAGAGCCTCTGTCATTTTCTTCGAGTCTCCACTTTGCCGTGCAGCTCTCAACTTCAACTCACCCTTGGATGGACCAGATCTACATGTATGGCCTTTTAAGTAAGCACAGTAGTTAGTCATTTGTGTCCATGCATGGATGCTTCCCTCACCTCCACCAATTGTTTGATTATGAGGAATAGGTTGCAAAGCGTGTTTGAATGGGATTTTTCAAAACGTGATTAGGAAAATGTCATCAAAAGATTGCAAGTGGCATGTGATGCGTTTGAATGTATTTCACAATTGACTTGGCTTTCTTGACCATACTTGTAATCCAATCTTGTTTTCCGCAATCTTCAAGTAGAAGGTCAAGTGCATGTGCTGAACACCCTTGAAAATATATGTGTGGAAATCTACAAAGTAACAGAGTGCCAACGGCCAACATGTTTGCTGCATTGTCTGTACAAACTTGTACCACGTTCTATGCCCCTACCTCGTCAATGTAATCACCTATGTAATTAACCACGTAAGTAGCATCTTTGCATTCGCATGTTATGTCTATAGATCTAAGAAATACCTCTCCACTTGTACATGCCAACATGACATTCATCAATGGTCGATGTGTAACATTGTCCCATCCATCAGAGCATATTGTAACGCCATATTTGTGAATTGGTGCCCTTGTCTTCTCTGCTACAATTGCTGCCACTTCGTCTTTTGTAGATTTTATGAGCTTTGTACGAAGTGCATGGTACGCTGGAGGTTTGTAACCAACTCTCGATTCCGATGTTGATTTCACTGCATTCAAAAAAGCAGAATGCCTCACTACATTGAATGGTATATTGGCTTCATAGAAAAACTTAGCCCACTTCTTGTCTAGTACTTGCTTGTTTGATGCATTCATTTCTTCTTGTATAGACAGTTGCCTCATCGATCGACTGTGGGTCAAATTAAGGTTGGACGCCTCCGATGATCGTACTTGAGAGCTTTGCCCCCCAGTGTTTTCTCCTCCACTGTTTGCTGAGATTGAAGCATCAGGTTTTTGCTCGCCACGTACTACACTTGGTAGTATCGTTGATGGTGATGTCACATCCACGTCGCATCCAGTTCCATGCGAAGTGTCCGTAGGTATATGTCCTCCACAATTAAAAAACATTACCTTCACGGCTGCATTGACTTTAGTGCACGCTCTCACTCCAAGGAAGGTGTCATTTTGTTTGTATCCCGAATGGAAAAGCAACCAATCCTTTCGATAGCTTAGCAAAGCTTAGCAAAACTTGCAAACAACTTTTCCATTTGGCCGTAGTGTGTACCAAGGTTCCCACTGTGATCTTCCTCCACCCATTACTCTTATTTGTCCTCCTCTACCTGCTCCTACACCAAAAAAAAGGTTAGTATTCTGTTTGAAATGTGATGTGGAAACAACACTTGTTGCTCTCACAACAAGTGCCATCACAACACACTCTTCTTGGACTTCGCTCTACCGCAATGGTTGTACTCCAACCAAGTCAACAAAGGCAAAATGAGCAAGAAAAAGTAATCTTGAATAGGCGGAAGTCCTTAATATACACCTTGAAGCCCTCTATGAGCTCCCAATTTGTCACTTGGGACTCGTAGAATTATTTTTTTGGAAATTTGCAATTTAAAGTTAAGAAAAATATACAAAAAGCCATAAAAAGAGTGTAGAACCAAAATAGGGTTGTAACATACCCATTATAGTATTTGGTCTAGATTTGTGTTTAGACTTAGAATCCCACCAAACCGGGCCCAAAAATAGGTAGAAAGAGCGAAACGGTTAGATTTGTAGGATTCAAGTCACATGGGCCCAAAAGGGCTAAATCCCACCATGAATGTGGCAATTCATGGCTAAGTTGGTCCGAGGAATCCACAACAAGGCCACTAGGTCGGGTCCTAGAGTTAGCTTTAGCAATTTCCCAAACTCCGATTGTTAGTATGTAGGAGCCACTAACGCAAGACCGGGCCATGGAGGAATCTACAGCCAAGGATGGTGTCGTAGGATAAATCCCATGCCAGGAGTCCAACGACGAAATCGATTCACCAAGATTCCTCTATCTGCAAAAGATTCCCGCACCATCGATAAACTCAAGGAGATGACCAATTCATCTCCACTAACCAATTGTGCCAGGTACGGAAACGCACCTGCACATCTTTCATGTGACCCCATGAGAGGTCTTGTGAAAAGTCCCGTCATCTTCCGACTTGCAGAAGAACCTTCTGCGGGTGGTCAACCTTGGTAACCTCCAACGGGAATTTCATGGAAATTACCCAGGTTGCCAAAAAATCTCACTAAAAATTAGACTAGCTTGTTTTATGTTAATAATGCGCTCCGTGAAGTTTCGCAACATTCCGATAGCAGCAAGTACCCGAACCGGCGAGATTCCTCGAGAATTAATCACGTGGCGGGGTCCCCACCACGTTGACCGGCATTCCGGGACCATACGACAGCGGAACAAAGTCAACCAAGAGTCTTTTCCGACTCCCTCACACCTACCGGAGACCCTAAGCTATTTACATTTCTCAAAATAGGAGACCCCCAATATCTAGGATTTTACCACGGTTTAGTTTTTTAAACTAAATTAGCCTACGATGGTTTTTTGTCCTTGGTATGGGGGGTAAGGGGATCTTGGACTAAACACGGCGATCTGGAGCCAATGGCGCAATCCGTTTGACGATTGGAGTAATTCTCCAAAAGTTAGGAGGTTGGTCTAGCGTAGATAGTTAAAAGTAGTTTTTTAGGGATTAGGATGAAAATCTTTGAAGATGAGGATGAAAATCCAAGTTGATAAGGTTACTTTAGAGCTCTTGAGGGAGAGGTGGGGCCTTGGAAACCTATTTAAGGTCCCCATTTTTCTCTCAAGAACACCCCCAATACTTGTTTTGGGTCCGTGGGTCCAAGTTATCTTGGAATTTTTGGCATTTAAGCCAAGAAACCTCTACGGTGTTTTTGGAGCACTTTTGGCTCCCCTTGTTGCTCTATTTCAAGCTTCCTTTGGAGGTCCTTTTGGATCCTTCTACCTTACCTTGTATCCTTGTTGTGAGTTGAACGGGTCTCCCCTATACTTGTGTGACTTCTTATGCCTTGTACTAATCCTAAAGTCACCCTCCACCGTACCTTGGCGATGCCGCTTTAGGGGGCCTTTAGTATATGATATTTTACCCGTGATCATTGACCTTATGTGCATATGTGCCCCCGTATTGAGTCCTAATCAGAGTTGTCTTTTCCGTTGTTGGTTGTGAGGGGGCCCCACTCCCCGGGGAACGGCGAAGCTTTGAACCTGTGACCAATCCCAGTCCTAAAGTGCATGTTAAAAACAAGCCTTAGACGGCGGAGCTTTGATCGCAAGGGTATCGTAAGTCCTAAAGTTGGTATTAAAACCGATTCTACGGCGAAGCTTTGAACTCCTATGTACTTTCGTTCCAAAGTCTAGAATCCGAGACGTTCTCGGAAAAGTCCAATGTTTAGCGTCCAAAATTAAGTCTAAGTTTAAGAGTCACCCCACCCCTTGTGAGCCAGCGTCCGTAAAATAAGAAACTACACCAAAAACCGGAGAGAGAAAACCAAAAGTCCAATTTAGATTTGCTTGGGTGGGTTCCCTTAAGGTACCCAAAAAAATAGATTCAGTTGCTAGGGGGTCGGGACAGGTCGTTAGGGGTCCAGCAGTCGCTGGGGAGTCGGGGTGAGTCGCTGGGGAGTCAAGAAGCAGTCGCTGGGGATCTAGCAGGTCGCAAAGGGGTCTGGGCTGGTCGCAAGGGGGTCGGGAGCAGTCGCTGGGGGTCGGGAGCAATCGCTAGGGGTCTGGGCAGCGTTGTTTCAGGGAGTCCAGGGCTTGGGTGAAGACTTGGGAGAGAGAAAAAAAAGTTGGAATTAGTGGGGGGATTAGGGGGAGGTTAAAGGGTTGAAGTCAAGGGATAAAAAAACAAAAGAAAGGAGAATAGGGGGAAGGAGAAAGAAAGGATAAGTCGCACCTCCATACCTGCATCAAACAACTCTCAACTCTCACCAAAATCACACCTACACACAATAGAGGGAGGTTAGTGAGTCATAGAATTAAATAGGAGAAGGGGGAGAGAGACGATAAATAGTGCCCTAGGCTTAGCTAAATAGGTGTTAGAAGGGAAATCTCGAGAATTCATAGTGACCATTAGGAGGTAGAATTAGGATGACACGAAGACAAGGTTGTGTAAGAGGTTAGGAGGGACATTAAAACTTCTTGGGGTTTGAATCTATAGTTGTACGACCCCCATCAAAGCTTAGGTGGAATAGTGTTAGTGTAGAAAGAGAGAAAGGGAAAGAAAAGGAGAAGGAAAGAAGGAGGAAAGAAGGAGGAAGGGAAAGAAAGAGGTTAGATCACACGAGATCCACAATTTTTATAACATAAGCGGTAAACTTGGGGAAAAATTCCCACAACCCAAGGACCACCATGGAGTATAGAAATGGGCGCGCGGAGGCGGACGAGCGCATTTCCGACACCAGTAGTGACGAAGTAAGTCCTTGAATCAAAACTCGGTGTTTCTCCTTATTAGCATTGATTCTTTTTTCCTTAATTAGCCTGTTCAAGTGAATAGTGACCCAAGATAAGTCAAGATAAAAATTTAGAGTTAAAATTAAGAGTAAAAATTTCGAATTAAATTCAGGAGTAAAAATCCAGAGTTAAATTTAGAAGTAAAAATCTAGAGTTATATTTAGAAGTTAGGAATTAGAGGAAAAAATTAAGCTTAGGGTTAGCCGTAGGATTGAACTTCCGAGAGAATTGTCAAACGTCCAAAAATAGTCTTCAACACTCATGGAAGGAACGTAAAGGTTCCCCGCTCACATAGTTAGGGACGTTAGAAATGACGCCAACTACCCAGCCAACCCTATACATAGGATAGACAGTTAAGGAGTTAGGAATTACCAATCACCTTTGCTCATCACAATCAGCTTGTTAGTTACCCATGCAATTCTAGTAGTATTCGCTGCCATCCACAACACTCAGAAAACGTTAGCACAAAAAGATCCATTGCTTGGAAGGCACAGTGGACCATGCTCACAACACCCCCATATATTTAAAAGGTGGAGAAAGGCATAGAACTTGGTCGGTGTTCGCCCAATTACCGAGGGTGGGTAATCTTGCGCCCACACCCTCCCTAAAATCCTAAATCCTAAACCCAGTTAGACGGAGTGACGGCTGATGGGGTAGACCCTAAATCCGCAGCCCCGCCAACGAAACCGTCTAAGTGGCGACTATCCCGTCCTACGATATTCCGATCCAGGGGACGGGACGGATTCCCGTCCAGAGGACGGATTTGCATCCAGAGGACGGATTACCGTCCCGGAGATGAGAATTCCATCCAGGAGATGACCTCTTCGTCCAGGAGACGACCTCTTCATCCAGAGACGGGCTCTCCATTTAGGGGACGGCTTATTGTCCAGAGACGGGCTCTCCGTCCAGAGGACGACTTATCATCTAGGAGACGGCTTACCGTCTAAGGGACGGCCTCCTCGTCCACAGACAAGCTCTCCGTCCAAGAGACGGATGTCCATTTGGCAATGGAATGACCATCCAAGAGATGGCCCGACGCCGTCGCAGAATGGACAGACTTTATCCACGCTACAGATGGTCCCGTCAATATCGGCGACGGGCTAGGACGCGTCATGACATCCGGACGTGAAAAGCCCACGTCACGTTCGGATAGACAACCCTGTTCAGGACGTCCACGCCCTATTCAGGCGTCCGCGCCAAGATGTCGGCGCCGTGACTAATGTCCGCGCCCAGGCGTCCGCATCGAGACGTTTGCGCCCTAACTAGGCGTTCGCTGCGACGTCCGTGCCTTGACGAATCCATCCGCGCCCTGTAAAGTCTCCACCCTGACGATGACGTCCCCGCCCCGACTTTCACGTCCGCGCCCTTATTCTAGCATGGACCGCCACCTTGGAAATGAGTTGTCAATTGGAAAAATGAAAGGCATCCGAGTTGTCCGAGACATCCGGTTGTCCTGTCCGGTTTGCCCGTTCGTCCGTCTCGTCCGATCCCCTCGACCCGTCCATTATGACAACCTTGATCAACGCCCATAGTAAAAGTAAGAAGTAGAAGTTAAATTGTAGATTTCATTTTAGGAGTAAAAGTCTAGAATTAATTTAGGAGTGAAAATCTAGATTTAATTTTAGGAGTAAAAATCTAAGGTTAATTTAGGAGTAAAAGTCTAGAGTTAATTTAGGAGTAAAATCTAAATTTTTGGAGTAAAAATCTAGGGTTAATTTAGGAATAAAAGTTGTAGAGTTAATTCTAGAAGTAAAAATGAGAGTAAAGTCAAAACATAGAGTCAAATTTGGAAGTTAAAAATTAGAGTAAAAGTTGAGCTTTAGGATTAGTCTGTAGAAGTAGAACTTCCAAGTGAAGTGTCAAAACACAAAAGATAGTCTTAGAGGTTCATGGAAGGAACATAAGGGTTTCCCTTTCACGTAGTTAAGGACGTTAGAAATGATGCCAACTACCCAGTCAACCCTAGACATAGGATAGATAGTTAGGGAGTTAGAATTTCACTAAACCCCTGATCATTGTAATTAGCCATTAGTTATTCATGTACTTCTAGTTAATTTTGCTGCCATCCATGACACTCAGGAGACGTTAGCAAAAAAGATCCATTGCTTAGAAGGCACAGTGGACCGTGCTCACAACCCCCCCATATATTGAAAAAGTGGATAAAAGCATAGTACCTGGTCGGTGTTCGCTTGATTACCAAGGGTGGGTAATCCAACGCCCACCTCCCCCAGAAGACTCGAGCTCTCCCCGCTCACCCGACATTCGATTCTACCAACAACTCTCTGAAAACACGCAACAATCTAGTAAACAAACAGCAAGGGAGAGAAAAAAACTTGGCGGGGTGGAATTAGGGTTTCTCACGGTGCTATTAGGAGGGCTTTGTGAGCTCCCAATTTGTCACTTGGAACTTGTAGAATTATTTTCTTGGAAATTTGCAATTTAAAATTGAGAAAAGAATACAAAAAGCCATAAAAAGAGTGTAGAACCAAAATAGGGTTGTGTCATACCCATTATAGTATTTGGTCTAGATTTGTATTTAGACTTAGAATCCTCCAAAACGTGGCCCAAAAATAGGGTAGAAAGAACAAAACGGTTAGATTTGGAGGATTTGAGTCACATAGCCTCAAAAGGGCTAAATCCCACCATGAATGTGGAAATTCATGGCTAAGTCGGACTGAGAGATCCACAACGAGGCCACTAGGTTGGGTCCTAGAGTTAGGTTTAGAATTCCCAAACCCTGATTGTTAGCATGCAGAAGCCACTGACGCAAGATCGGGCCCGTGGAGGAATCTACAGCTGAAGGATGGTGTTCTAAGGTAAATCCCATGCTAGGAGTCCAACAACAAAATTGATTCACCAAGATTCCTCTATCTGCAAAAGATTCCCACACCATCGCTAATTCAAGGAAATGGCCAGTTTCATCTCTATTGACCAATCATGCCAGGTACGGAAATGCACCTTTAGGTCTTTCGTGTGACTCCTTGAAAGGTCACGTGAAAAATTCCGTCATCTTCCAACTTGCAGAAGAACCTTTTCCGGGTGGTCAACCCTTCTAACCTCCAACGGGAATTTCATAAAAATTACCTAGATTACAATAAAATTTCACTAAATACTAGACTAGCTTGTTTTATATTAATAATGCGCTCCGTGAAGTTTCACAACATTCCGATAACGGCAAGTACTTGAACCGGCAAGATTCCTCGGGAATTAACCACGTGGCGGGATCCCCGCCACGTTGACCGGCATTCCGGGACCATACGATGGCGAAACAAAGTCAACCAAGAGTCTTTCCCAACTCTCTCGCATCTATCGGAGACCCTAGGCTATTCACATTTCTCAAAATAGGAGACCCCAAAGATCTAGGATTTTACCACAATTTGGTTTTTAAACTAAATTAGCCTACGATGGATTTTTGGCCTCGATATGGGGGGTGAAGGGGTCATGGACTAAACACGGCGATCTGGAGCCAACGGCGCAATCCATTTGATCATTGGAGTTAATCTCCAAAAGTTAGGATGTTGGTCCAACGTGGATGGTAGAAGTAATTTTTTAGGGATTAAGATGAAAATCTTTGAGGATGAGGATGAGGATGAAAATCCAAGTTGATAAGGTTACCTTAGAACTCTAGAGGGAGGGGTGGGCCCTTGGAAACCTATTTAAGGTCCCCATTTTTCTCTCTAGAAGACCCCCAATTCTTGTTTTGGGTCCGTGGGTCCAAGTTATTTTGGAAATTTTGGCATTTGAAGCCAAAAACCTCTACGGTGTTTTTGGAGCATTCTTGGCTCCTTTTGTTGTTATATTTCAAGCTTTTTTTGTATGAGTTTGTTTTTTGGTGTACTAACTAGTGGAAGCTACATTGTGTTGATATCTTTCTGTGTCCTAACGCTCATTCAACCATTGTTTCCTTGGTTAAGTGCCCCCCCCCCCCCCCCCCCCCGTGACGGCGAATCTTCGACCTTCCTTCGTGTCATTTCTCTAAACTTGTGTTCTAACCTTTGTTTGAACCTTGTCTTAACGTGTGAACCCTTCTCCAAGACAGCGAAGCTTTGATCATAGGGTCTAGAAAAATTTGGCATTTTTTTAGAGGATTACCTTCACGACGACGAAGCTTTGATTGAAAGGTCTAGAAAACTTTGGCATTTTTTACGATTATCCAAACATCCTTCTTCCTTAGTTTCCAAATATCCACATGAGGATATTCTCGTTAGTTTCCAAATGTCCATGAGTTTCAAAAACAACCAAGTGAAGTAGTTAGACCGTCTTCCAAGTTGTGATAGGGGGAACTGGCACATCCCTAGTCTAATCCTAGAGTTTTAGTGTCCCAAGCCCAAAACTAAGTTTTTTTAGTATCCAACCATGTCAAAAAACCAACAAGACAAGACCAACCTAGGAGCTTAGTCCAGACCAATAAGGCAGGGTCTCAGGGTTACTAGGCAGTCTCGGGGTTACTAGACAGGGCTTGGGGTGACTAGCGGGGTCTCGAGGTTACTGGACAGGGCTTGGGGTGACTAGCAGGGTCTTGGGGTGACTAGGTAGGGCTCGGGGTTACTGAGCAAGCCTTGGGGTGCTGGGCCAGGGGCCATCAGGGTGTTGGGCCATGGGCTCGGGGTTATTGAAAAACACGGATGGAGCTCTCACAAATCACAAATTCTAAACTACTTAAGGTCCAAAGTCTGGGTGGAACGTTATATTCATTATTTTGAGAGGGTGGGAACCTCTCAAAATAATATTGTCCATTTTAATGTTCAAAATCCAAATATTAAATGTAGACAATTCAGGTTGAGAATCACCACATTTATTAGTTGTAACATTGTAATTTCATTAAAATGAGAGTTTTGTCACCAAATACAATCAGATTTGGGTTATACTATTGTTTAAGATTATGTAAATGAATTTTAAAACCATTGTTAAACACCAAGTCATGAGCTGAACGTTTGGTTGTGAGAAGCTATTCATCTCCTTCAGGCAGTCCGAGTTTGGTTCATGTTGAAATTGTATGAGTGACTTAAAGAGATACATGATTTGGTACTGCTAAGTGAGCTTTGCAAGCAAGAAAGTTGTAACAACCAACATATCCCCTATCCAAAATTGTGACAAGTGCTTCATTCGTTAACAAACTAAAGAGTGGTTATACCCACTGCCCTTTTTTTCAATCGCATTACATTTTCAAATCCATTTTGGACATACCTTAAGAAGTAAAATAATATATTAACATATCCAAAAAAAAATGCAAAAACACGTAATAGTAGGTATATTTAAATAAAAATGAAGACAAAAAAATAATAAATATCCAATATATGAAATTAACATACTATAACTAATTTGAGGGTAATATTCTAGAATGTCAAGTATATGAAGCCAAGCTTTGGTTGATGACTTCAATTTGAGCTGTAGGAATCTTGATCCTACATTTGCGAGTACTTCTTTTGTTTTGGGACTTCCATGCTGTCATCAAAGTGTTTGTTTCCTCCCAAAGAGGTGGTTCAGTTTCATCAACCTTCCAATGTAGACCTCTTTCGCTGTCCCATCCTGTATAGAAATCTCAAACATCCTGATTCCTTGATGTCGGACAAAAGTATTGAATGAGCACGCAATTTGGCTTCTTAGGATTACAATTCGGATCGGACAAAGCCTTGGCAATCCAAACTAGTTGACTTTCACCATCCGTAGGTCAAATTGCAACAAAGTACCCTTCATAGAGATCCCGCGCCACCTTGAAGGATGGTTGTGTGCGATCCCTCAAAGGCCCAACATAAGCGTCATCCACACCATATTCTTCAAGGTCCTCGCCATCTTTGTCTAATTGATCTCCTTTTGTTGCTTATACACAAGTAGTTGGCCAGAATCCGTCTTTCAAAACAGTGGACAATGGTAGTGGCTTTTGCAGAGCAATCTTCACACCATACCAATAGCACACAACATGCTTGTAGTGTCTCCGACATTCTTTAGTGACATCTGCATTGCATAGATTCTCCCAGTACTTTATGATTCCAGACACACCTTTCACAATGTCTTCCACACCTTTCCTTGCCTTCTATGGAACTGACAACGATACACCGCACGGTCATTGACTTCGCCCTTCAGCATCTTCTTTCCACAACTTAATGCCTCTAAGTGCCATCCTTGCCCAACCAATCTTCATCCGTACACTTCAATTTATACTTCATGACTGGACAACCCGTCGAATCTAGATAGATCTTCACTTGTTGTGGTCTTGTGTGTCCTATGAGAATCTCATTGCCGTCCATCCATTTACCAGCAATGAAACCCTTGAAATCGAGCACCTCTTCTATGAGATGAGGGATAGTAGGAATGGACTCCACATCCATGAAGGACTTCACGAGGGCCGGGATTGTTGGAAAGTTCTCCTTCTTCAAGAGCATGCTCCACCTTCCAAACAACGCATCAATATCATTGTGCATATGACCCACAATCATGAAGTTCACATACACTTCTTGGAAGATCTTGTCTGCAACAAGTAAAGACCAAAAACAGAAAACGTATCTATTCTTGTTGTTGCTTGTGGCATTGTCCATTTGCACATTGAGAATAGGGGGCAAAGGCGTTGTTGAAACTAAGTTGATTGGTGGTGACGGAAGAGAATTTTCGCACATCTCAGCTCCCTTCAACACTGCACAAAATAAATTGGTGGACCCTAAACCCACAAGCAATTGCCGAGAAGAAGACTTAGGAGGCAATTCCAAATCCCGCAACAACTTTGCCATCGAGCCAATGGTGTAGTTTGAATTTTGTGAATAGATCCAAGCCATAATGTGTGTAACGCACATCTCCGTGACCATGCGCAATCATGCCTGTGACAGACACAAGCAACTTTACAAGACCATCAACATCTTTACTCTTGTGGGAGAAGATTGGACAAGCGATTTTTGCATGGTCCATTTTGTCATACATGATTGTCAGGCACTCATGCGGTGAAGTAAGTGATTGGTAGCGGTTTGCATAGTACAACTCTCGATGAACACAAGCATGTGGGCACAAGATTACCCACCCTTGGTAATCGGACAAACACCGACCAGATCCTATGCCTTTATCCACCTTTTTAAATATAAGGGGGTGTTGTGAGCGCGGTCCACTGTGCCTTCCAAGCAATGGATCTTTTGTGCTAACGTTCTCTGAGTGTCGTGGATGGCAGCGAATACTACTAGAATTGCATGTATAACTCGCAAGCTGACTGTGATGAGCAAAGGTGATTGGTAATTCCTACCTCTTTAACTGCCTATCCTATGTATAGGGTTGGCTGGGTAGTTGGCGTCATTTCTAATGTCCCTAACTATGTGAGCGGGGAACCTTATGTTCCTTCCATAAGTGTTGAATACTAATTTTTGGAGGGTTGACACTTCTCCCGGAAGTTTCAACCTTACGGCTAACCCTAAACTTAAGCTTTTTTTTCCTTTAATTCCTGACTTCTAAATATAACTCTAAATTTTAACTCCTAAATTTAACTCTAAATGATTACTCCTAATTTTACCTCCTAGATTTAACTCTAAATGGTTACTCCTAATTTTAACTCCTAATTGATTACTCCTAATTTTAACCCGAAATTTTCACTCCTAATTTTAACTCGAAATCTTTACTCCTAATTTTTAGCTCTAAATTTTGACTCCTAATTGTAACTCTAAATTCTATCTTCTACTTCTAATTTTTTTATCTTTTCTTGTCACGGTGTACCTTTCACGTGGAAAGGCTAATTAAGGAGATCAATGCTAGAGAGGAAAAAAAATACAACACCGAGTATGGATTCAAGAACTCACCTCGTCACTTCCGATGTCGGAAATACGCTCGTCCGCATTCGTGCGTACATTCCCATACTCCATGGTGGCCCTTGGGTGGTGGGACCTTTTCCCAATTTCACCGCTTATGTTTCAAAAATTAGGACCCGTACAATCTAACCTCTTTCTTTCCCTCTTTCTTTCCCTCCTCCTTTCTTCTCTCTTCTTTTCTTTCCCTTTCTCTCTTTCTACACTAACACTATTCTACCTAAGCTTTGATGGGGTGTCTTACAACTATAGATTCAAACCCCAAGAAGTTTTAATGTCCCTCCTAACCTCTTACACAACCTTGTCTTCGTGTCATCCTAATCCTACTTCCTAATGGTCACTATGAATCCTTGAGATTTCCTTTCTAACACCTATTTAGCTAAACCTAGGGCACTATTTATCGTCTCTCTCCCCCTCCTCCTATTTAATTCTATGACTCACTAACCTTCCTCCATTGCGTATAGTTGTGATTTTGGTGAGAGTTGAGAGTTAATTGATGCAGGTATGGAGGTGCGACTTATTCCTTCTTTCTACTTCCCCTATTTTCCTCCCTTTTATGGTTGTTTTCTTTCCCTTGATTTCAACCCCGTTAGTCTTCTCCTAACCCCCACTAATACCAACCTTTCCCCCACTAATCCCAACCTTTCCCCCACTAATCCCAACCTTTCCCCCACTAATCCCAACCTTTCCCCCACTAATCCCAACCTTTCTCTTTGTTTTCTTTTTCTTCTCTCTCTCTCTCTCCAGCCCTGGACTCCCTGGACCACCCCAACGACCTGCTCAGACCCCCAGCGACCTACCTAGACCACCCCAGCGACCTACCTAGACCACCCCAGCGACCTGCTAAACCACCCCAGCGACCTGCCAGACCACCCAGCGACCTGCTTGACCACCCCAGCGACCTGCCAGACCACCCCAACGACCTGCTCAGACCCCCAGCGACCTGCCTAGACCACCCCAGCGACCTGCTAAACCACCCCAGCGACCTGCCAGACCACCCAGCGACCTGCTAAACCACCCCAGCGACCTGCCAGACCACCCCAGCGACCTTCCCGACTCCCCAAAGACTCACCCCGACTCCCCAGCACTGGACCAGCTCCCTTGACTCACCCCGACTTCCTTGCAACTGGACCAGATCCCCCAGGGACTCAACCCGACTTTTTTGGGTTCCTTAAGGGAACCCACCTAAGCAAATCTAAATCGGATTTTTGGTTAATTTTCCCCGATTTTTGGTGTGGTTTCTTGTTCTACGGACGCCGGCTCACAAGGGGTGGCGGGACTCTTAACTTAGACTTAATCTCGGACGCTAAACCTTGGACTTTTCCGAAAACGTCTCGGACTCTAGACTTTAGAACGAGAGTACATAAGAGTTCAAAGCTCCGCCGTAGAATTGGTTTTAACACCAACTTTAGGACTTATGATACCCTTGTGTTCAAAGCTCTGCCGTCTAAGGTTTGTTTTTTAACACGCACTTTAGGACTAAGGCTGGTCACAGGTTCAAAGCTTCACCGTTCCCCGGGGGGTGGGCCCACTTACAACCAACAACAAAAAGGACAACTTTGGTTAGGACTCAATACGGGAGCACACATGCACGTGTTTACCACATACTTTAGGACTGGGACTGGTCACAGGTTCAAAGCTTCGCCGTTCCCCGGGGGGTGGGCCCACTTACAACCAACAACAAAAAGGACAACTTTGGTTAGGACTCAATACGGGGGCACACATGCATGTGTTTACCACATACTTTAGGACTGAGACTGGTCACAGGTTCAAAGCTTCGCCGTTCCCCGGGGGGTGGGCCCACTTACAACCAACAACAAAAAAAAGGACAACTTTGGTTAGGACTCAATACGGGGGCACACATGCACACAAGGTCAATGATAACGGGTAAACTCTCATATACTAAAGGCCCCCCAAAGCGGCATCGCCAAGGTACGGTGGGGGGTGACTTTAGGATTAGTACAAGGCATAAGAAGTCACACAAGTATAGGGGAGACCCGTTCACTCACAACAAGGATGCAAGGCAAGGTAAGGTAGAAGGACCCAAAAGGACCTCCAAAGGAAGCTTGAAATAGAGCAACAAGGGGAGCCAAAAGTGCTCCAAAAACACCGTAGAGGTTTCTTGGCTAAAATGCCAAAGATCCCAACATAAGTTGGACCCACGGACCCAAAACAAGATTTGGGGGTGTTCTTGAGAGAAAAATGGGGACCTTAAATAGGTTTCCAAGGCCCCACCTTCCCCTCAAGAGTTCTAAAGTAACCTTATCAACTTGGATTTTCATCCTCATCTTCAAAGATTTTCATCCTAATCCCTAAAAAACTACTTTTACCTATCTACGCTGGACCAACCTCCTAACTTTTGGAGAATTACTCCAATCGTCAAACGGATTGCGCCATTGGCTCTTGATTGCCGTGTTTAGTCCAGGAACCCCCTACCCCTCGTACCGAGGACAAAAAACCATCGTAGGCTAATTTAGTTTAAAAAACTAAACTGTGGTAAAATCCTAGATATTGGGGGTCTCCTATTTTGAGAAATGTAAATAGCTTAGGGTCTCCGGTAGGTGTGAGGGAGTCGGAAAAGACTCTTGGTTGACTTTGTTCCGCTGTCATATGGTCCCAGAATGCCGGTCAACGTGGTGGGGACCCCGCCACGTGATTAATTCTCGAGGAATCTCACCGGTTCGGGTACTTGTCGCTATCGGAATGTCGCGAAACTTCACGGAGCGCATTATTAACATAAAACAAGCTAGTCTAATTTTTAGTGAGATTTTCTGGCAACCTTGGTAATTTCCATGAAATTCCCGTTGGAGGTTATCAGGGTTGACCACCCGCAAAAGGTTCTTCTGCAAGTCGGAAGATGACGGGATTTTCCACAAGACCTCTCATGGGGTCACATGAAAGATGTGCAGGTGCGTTTCCGTACCTGGCACAATTGGTTAGTGGAGATGAATTGGTCATCTCCTTGAGTTTATCGATGGTGCGGGAATCTTTTGCAAATAGAGGAATCTTGGTGAATCGATTTCGTCGTTGGACTCCTGGCATGGGATTTATCCTAGGACACCATCCTTGGGCTGTGGATTCCTCCACGGGCCCGGTCTTGCGTTAGTGGCTTCTGCATACTAACAATCGGGGGTTTGGTGTATTTCTAAACCTAACTCTAGGACCCGATCTAGTGGCCTTGTTGTGGATCCCTCGGACCAACTTAGCCATGAATTGCCACCTTCATGGTGGGATTTAGCCCTTTTGGGCCCATGTGACTTGAACCCTACAAATCTAACCGTTTCGCTCTTTCTACCTATTTTTGGGCCCGGTTTGGTGGGATTCTAAGTCTAAACACAAATCTAGACCAAATACTATAATGGATATGTTACAACCCTATTTTGGTTCTACACTCTTTTTATGGCTTTTTGTATATTTTTCTTAACTTTAAATTGCAAATTTCCAAAAAAATAATTCTACGAGTCTCAAGTGACAAATTGGGAGCTTACAAAGCAATTGCTAGATGTTTGTCCAACCTCCACGACCACTTTAAAGCAGTGACAGACCCAGCAAGAGCACGCCTCCTAAGCTTTTGCAATTTGTCACAAGTAGTACACCGTGCAAAATTGTCCCCTGGTTTCTTCACCTCATACTCTGGAAACGTTGAACATCTAATCTTGCTCAAGTTTGAAATTGAGACCTCCTTCAATCCAAAAACAACATTCGCTTCATTGAGTTCTTTCATTTTGCCCTTCCATTAAAATGTAGAGGGGAGAATCATGGATACAACCTTTTCCCCTGACTTCAGTGTCTTTGTATGATGTGGCATGTGACCCGCCTCTTTCTCTAGGATGCACTTCAATATTGCAATAGCTTGTTGAGTGTGCTTTCGTGGCTTCAGCAATCCTTTGTTGCCGTGCTCCATCGCTTCACGCCCGATCTTCATGTACGTTTGGTAGCGGAAGAAGGTAGATTCTAGGACCCCTGAAATATGCATCCATGCTCGCATGCACACCGGTATCTCTTCAATTGTTACCATTTTTCTTCCACGTTGGTCAAGATGGATTTGTCTATGGACTTCCGTTTTCATAAAGGCTCTGTGCTTGAAGGTTGAATTCTGGTACATGCGTTTATGAAAGGCTCGTATTTTATCCCTGGGGAATGGCTTAACACAATTCTGCCAACAACATACTTTGCTAAACACCAAGTTGATGGAATCTTGAGTGAATAGATCCTTCGTTCTTGCAGTAGTCTCGCGGGGCGGATATCGAACCATACTTGTATATGGGCGCACAGACGTCGAAGATGGTGGATTTAGGAGAGCCGCTTAGAGGCGATTGAAATTATCTCGAGCCTCATGATCACGTAGACTGGCCCCACGGCAATGCACTAAATGAATAGGCCAAGCAAGTAGCAAACACTCTTGTTCTTTTGGCAAGTCATCCTCAGAAAATGTCTTGGAAATGTGCACAGCTACATGAGTGTCTCTAAGAGGACCACTGATACCAAGGACAAGGTCAGAGTTCACACTATGGCAGGTACCTTGACCAACGAGCAGGCCGGCTTCATTGAACAAAGTCACAACCCGAGTATTCCAGAGCCTACGAGGAAGACCTTCACACTCTGGGACGCCAACATTCATTCCATCTATATTCTGGAGTTCATCGTCTGACGACTCCAGCAAGAAGACTTCCTCTACCCGCGGATAGTATTCATCGTCCGATGAATCCACCATGTCTACAACGTCTGCCGAGGAATCCACTGCATTTGGACAGATATCATTATTATAGGTGGTAAGTCAACATAATCAGGGTAAATTGCTTGTAGTATACGAAGTATAACTGACAAGACAAATATAAACACAACTTGACCTTAACGATCACAATATGCAACTACCATGAAGAAGAAACATACCAAAACTGTGACAAGTACAGTGCATATGTATTACAGTGAAGGATTGTATAAGCAATTACTCTATCCACCTTCATCATTGCAACTTAGGTCGACTCGACCTGAACGACACCACCCGAAAACGAACTAAATTTTTAGATTAAGACCATCTTGATAACAAAAGAAGACAATGACCTTAATAGTTTCACTATCAGGTCGACTTGACCTAAACCGAGTGTATCACTTTCACTAGATTCAGTTCTAAACAATGCTAACCATAATCTCAATATACATGAATATTCGGTTTCGTGTGCCTCAATTATGCTGCAATTCTTCTAATAGATAAGAATCCATCATAAACCATTTAGATCAACTCGACCTGATACTGATATCAAACAATATAATATATAAAAATCTGGATGATCCACTATAGAGATCAAGAAAGATTAATCTTCCAATTACTTAATGTTCCTCGTTTTAGGTCGACCCGATCTAAGGAGATGAGGTAATCATATTTAACTGACGGTATATTATCATGTATTTTTAGGTCGGACCAACCTGAAAGGTGCAATACTTATGTCTGCTTAATAAATTGAAGGAACAAAATATCATGTTTAACATTCAGGTCGTCTCGACCTAAATGACTCCGGGCTTTACGGAGGTATTGGCTTAAGAAGTACTAATTTACCATTCCGTATTTTACGGCGGTAAAATCGGGACCTCATTCACACAGACTACTTCAGTGCTGAACAAAACTTGTAATCGATCTACTGCGTTCACTAAATACCATCTCCGCACAACTCAAGAGCATGGACCTACTACACTGAACATATCATGCGCATGATCTGATGTATACATCTTTGTCTTCATGACAGTAACTGATGGAATGGAAACCCCAGGAAACAACTACGGAGTCGTCGAAGACGTACTTAGAACCCAAGCGCCTTCGCACTTAACCTCCAAGTAACCAAACACCTTGCACGCACAATGCTTGAATGACTCTCAACAACAACGTTGAAACAAGTGACCACAAACAAAGACAACTTCCGGTCGGAGGGCCAGAGTCTAGAGAATGTGATAGAAAATACCCTAATCTAGACGTCGTCCACATCCGATAACTTCTTGGTGGGGATGGGAGGGCGGGAAGTAGAGTACACAATTTTTGAAATCAGACACGTCATGCATAGAGTCACAGGCATGTACTTGGACTTAGATGCGTACCCTACTATTTGCGGTTGACAACACATGGACAGCTGCTGCCATTAATGAAGAACGCTGAATTTAGTAAGCTGTGTGCTTTTGTAGATTCGTTTTCTATAAAATAAAGACCCACAAATAAAACGCGGCGTAAAGCAAGGGGGTCTAATTGCTTAATGCTTATTTAAAGTTGTTCCAGCAGCATGAAATGTGGGAATGGCCTTCTACAGGCCAACATGAATTGACCCCTCGCTCATCCCCACCCTGAAACTCTGGTTTTTATATTTTTTTATGCATTAATTTTTTTGCAACCTTTAGGGTACAGGGTTTGGAGATTTTTGTAAACTTTAGGGTATAGGGGTTTAGGATATAGGGTTTGGAGATTTTTTTACACGTCAAGATATAGGATCTAGGGTTTTAGGGTTTGGAGATTTCTGTAACTTTGAACCCTATACTTTAGGGTTTGGAGATTTCTGTGTATCCTCATGTCTTTGCAATTAGTTAAAAAAGAAAAACTAGAGTAAAAACTTCTCTTTTATGAATCATGCTCGTTTGTGGGAATGCTATAAGTGAGAAGAATTATTCAAATAACGCACTTACAGACTCTGGAGTCTTAAAAATTCATGAAATTCGTATGTGAAAGTTTTCATTAATTTTTTTCTTAAAGTTGCAAATAAAGCAAAGACTTAGAATTCATGAAATTGTGTTTCATCTTTCTCATGTTACTTTGGGAATGCTTTGTGCAAATAAAAAAATTGGAATTAGGTACTTTGAGGCCCACAATCAAGTGTAAATCCATAAAATTCACACATGAAAGTAGAAGTTGCAAATGGGACAATGATTCTTAATTCATTCAGTTTGAATTGATCATGCTCATATTAGGAATGTTGTGAGCAAATAAAAAATAAAGAACATATACTTTGGGGTCCACAAGTGTAAACCCATGAAATTCACACATGAAAGTATGAAAAAAATAAATTGTAGAAGTTGCGAATGGGGCAAAGACTTTTCATTCATGAAAATTTATTTGATCATGTTTATGTTGCTTTGGAAATGGCATGAACAAATATAAAATTATAATCCACCAGGTAAGTACTTTGAGATCCCAGGCCTCTAAATTCATGAAATTATTCAAAACGCATACTTTTGGAGCCCCAAGAGTTAAACAATTCTTTATTCCATGGTTTAGGGTTCAAATTCTATGAATTTGGATTTAGGGCCCATTAATCACCATATCCAATTTATTTTTTCTTTTGTGCATAAGGTACTCCAAAATGTGCATGACCCTAAATATTTCATGAACTAAAACTCCTAACCGCATTTGCAACTTACACAATTTGTTCTTCCATGGTTTCAGGTCAAAATCCCATGAACTTGCACTTCAATGCCGAAAAGTGTAGGATGTGGTTGGGTTTTTTCTTTTCTTTTGCACATAAGGTACTTATAATCGTGCTTGACTTAAAAAATTTCATGAACTATAAATTTCTACCTTCATTTGCATCTTTAGTCTGATTTCATGAAATTCGTACGTGGAAGTGAAGAAAAAATGAATTGCACAAATTGGAAACGGAGCAAAGACTCTGAGTTCACAGAATATTTTTAAAAATTATCAAATAATATTTTTTGAATATTCTTTATAGTTCTCATATATTAGTTCTTTATACTTCTTTCAGCATTTGCAATTCTTAACCTATAAGTAAACGTTGTGGTGAAATGCATGACATAAAACGTGTTGTGTAGCACACATTGCAGAAAATTCATGATACAAATTTTTGGTTCTAAATAGAGTAAATTCTCTACAACTATTTCGCTTTTGAGGAGTGCATCTAGTATTCCTTAATCCAATGATTGATTCCGGTGGTGATGAAAGTGGATTATTTTCATAGTCACCTATTTGTTGTTTAAGGATTAAAGACATGCTGTAAGAAAATGGGCGTACGCATAAATTCTAGGGTATAAGATTGGGCAGTAATCATTGACTTCAACCAGAAAATCCAAACTCATAGATTTTGATGATTGTAATAGATAAGATTAAAACAAATTCAACTCTTTCATATCCAAATATTTTTTAGAATATCCATTCACCTCCATTAATTAATTGCATTCTCGAATAATGTTTCTTGTATTGTTATGTTTTTTTTATATAGTTCTTTAATAGTTCTTGTTCAGTTCTTTAAAGTTGAATGAGCATTTTTTTTAACCCTTCAATGTTGAGGGGGAATGAATGACATGAATCTTCCTATGTATTTCCTACTGCATCTATTTGATATAGATTTAGGATTCTGAATATGGTCAATACTCTCATGTCTTTTATTTTTTCTCACAAGTGCATCACGTATTCCGTAAGCCAATGATTGACATGGTAAAAAAAAGTCTTTATTTCTTTGGTCACTCTTTTGTTTTTAAAGTGTTCAAAGTAGTCTTTAAAGACCCAGCGTATGTAGAAAGGTGAAGGGTGTAATATTGATAGGTATTGTCAGCGTCTTATTGGATATCAACCATATCCAAGTAATCCAACGGCTAGATCCTCCCAGGTATGGTAGTGTTGGGTAAGGGTTTCGTCAGACGGGTGTAGGCTAGGTCCTATTGGGTATTATGGGTAATGGTTTTGGCTTGAATATGGGTTAAGCACTTGCACACTCAATGATACATTTTTTATTTATTTCGGGACTTGTCCAACTTAATGATATATTTATTTGGAAACCGATTTCTTCTTTGGTATTGTATCATTGGGTATGCAAGTACGATAATTCAGTGATTAATATTTTCATGTTTCTTTGACCTTGATGTTTTAAAGCACTTGTATGGTAATTCAATGATGTGTATTTTTGGGTCCGGAGTCACAATTTTTTTTTTTTAGTATGAAATTATAAGCATTGATTTTCAACATTTTAATATATGTTTTGGTGTAAATTTTGGTGTAAATTTAGACCATAAGTAGGACTTCTTAGATTGTAAATTATTAAGAATAAAATTTTGGTAAAGTTTCCTTCAACTTCAAAGTATTGTCATACCATTATTTGGTGATTTAAGCATTCTTTTGTTTGGTTAAGGCTATTTTTTTTTCTTTTAAAGAAATAGCAAGACCTTACATTGGGACTGGCGGGTAAGGTTTTGGTCTCCTGGGTATAGGCTAGGGGTGTCCTTGTTTTCTTTTAAAGAAATAGCAGAACCTTACATTTGGACTGGCTGGTAAGGGTTTGGCTCCCGAGTATAGGCTAGGGGTCTTCTGAAATTGTGTTTAGGGTTTACCATTTCGGATTTCACTTGTCGTTGTTTCGCTTCTCGCTATCGTGCTTCTCGTTGTCGCTTGTCGCTGTGCTACGTGAGGAAAGAGGGTTTTGATTTCTTGTTTGTCGATCTTCTTCTTCGGTTCATGTATGCAGCTCCGCAAGAAAAGAGGTGAGAGATACAAGTTCTGGTGTGCAGTTGCTGCTTTGTTCTCCAGTTCTTCGCTCTTCCACTTCGACGTCTTCCAGTTCGGCGGAGGAGGGCTCGCGTGGGTTTAGCGAGGGACAAACTGCATCGGAACTTGGTCGTCCGAATTTGGAGGAGGGAGATCAAGGGTGAATTGCATTGCAGAAGTAAGTTTAGGGTGATCCTCTTTGTTTTCCAGTTTGTCGGAGGAGGCCTCATATGCAGCTCTTGCTTCGTTTGCCAGTTCAACGGAGGGACCTCGCGTTGGTTTAGGTTTTAGCTGCATCGGAACTGGTCGGCCAAATTCGGAAGAAGGAGAGTGAAGGTGAATTTGTGTGAGAGGGTCGGTTTGAGGATGCAGCAACGAAGAAGAGATCAGGTATAAATTTGCTCGTCGTCGTTGTTTTTTACAGATTGGACTTGTATTTGGATTGTAGCAGATTCGGCTAGTATTTCGATATGGGTTGGGGTTTCGGACTTCTGTTTTTTTCAATGGAAGACTTTGGTGTGTCTCGGTTTTTAGCATCTTCAAGTTTTAGTTTCTTTGGATATTCAGTTTTGGTTTAGGCTTTTGTGCATCTTCAAGTTTTAGTGTTTGAAGTTTTCATACAACTTGCGCACCTGGTTCGATTTCATTCAGCTTTTGGGTTTAGATTGTTTTTGGTGCAAAGCTTTGGGTTTAGATTGTTCTCGGTGGACAGTTTTGGGTTTAGATTGTTCTTAATGCAAGTGGTGGAATGGAAAAAATGTTTGTGTTCACAGGTTTTGGCTTACTGTTTACTTTGAGAACATTGTGTTTTTAGTTTTCTTAAAACTTGCCTCGAATTTGATTGAGATGGTAGTCCATGGATTTGTGATTTTGTTCCGTGGTTTTTGTAAAGAGTTTGTGTTGTGAAGATTGTTTTTCCTATTTCATTAGAACTTGCATGCAGTTCAGTTGTTTTCTTTTTGTGCAATAGAAGCAACACCACAGTGTGAAAAACGGGAACTCAAATCTGATATTGCTCCAAATGTGCAAGTTTCAGTACGACACATCAAGGACTTTTGAACCTTGCACCTTTCTCTCTGCAGGTATGCACAATTGTTGTTTGCATAGGGTACACGTTCTTCTTGATCGCTTAGGGTTTAGAATTTAGGATTTAGGAGTACTTCAAATAGAGGGTTTAGGGTCTTGTTTCAGTAAACCTGTAGATACCCAGCTCAAGGATTAAATAAAATTAAAATCATATACAGTTCAGATCGATTACAATTCAGGTCGACAACAGTTTAGGTCAACAAATGGAAAAGTAATAGTAGTACTTAAAAATTTATTCAGGTCGACACGACCTAAACAGACATCAGATGTCATACTCAGAAATTCAATAGAAGAAATCAACCAAACCAAGCAATGTTCTGAAAGTCAAAAGCCTACACCACCTCCCACTTCAGGTCGAATTGACCTGAAACAGAAAAATAAACTCTAAACAACAGAGCAAGTAATCGAAGGAGTTAAACGCAATCAGGGTTGTCCTCGTCACGTCTTGTGCGTCCATCAAGATGTCTAGACGGACATCAGGATCCAACCTCGGCGTTCGTCAGGATGAAATCTGGACAAGAACCGTTGCCAGGGATGAAAACTATGGAAATGGATGGAAGTTCATCCTGGACGGCCGAGCTGGACGGGCGAATTTCCGTCGACGGCCGCGTTGGACGGCCAAGCTGGACGGGCGACCTTCCGTCGATGGCCGCGGTGGACGGCCGCACTGGACGGCCGACAGACGGGCGACCTTTAAAATCAACCCCTAAAGGTTTTTGACTATGTTTTCACAAAAAACGCTCCCAAACTGCCATTTCTAGTACAAGTACCAAATTTTGGAAGAAAAACATTTTTGGACACATGTAACCATGGGATTCTTGTAGTAAACTAGTTTGAGAGGATGTGGAAAAAATTTCAGAAATTTCCACCATGTAGAATGCAAGATATCAGCATTTGAAGTGACAAAAACCCTTTTTTTGTCTCTGCAAAAAACCAGGCAGCTGCACTTCACATGGTCACATTTGTATGAAAAAATGTCCAAAATGGTGGTAACTCTTTGGATTCATTCTTCAAAGCAAGTTAGCTACATGCTTGAAAAATTTCAGATCATTTGGAATTGTACAACATATAGGAAAAAAATAGTAAGTAGAAAGAAGTAGAAAATGATTCAAAACACTAAATTGTTAATGATTTAATGATGGAACTGAAAAATGCCAATCCAAACGATTGTAATGTTGCAATAAACAATCTACACCTTGTGTTCATATTTTATTCCAAAAATATTGAAAATTGAGTTAAATAAAGAACTTCAAAGTTTATTTTAGAGTAGAGATTCTATACCTACCCGCAAACTACCCACAACTAAAATTCCTCATAACTTTCATCTCATAAATCAAAGTGGAATGATTTAAAGCTTTCCTTGTGCACATAAATCTAGAGAACCAATTTCGAATTTTTATTTCTCTAAAAAATGATTTTTAAAGAAGTTTTTTTTGCTGCCCGGGTTGCCTGCCGAACAATGAAAACTACATATCATACCATAACTTTTTAACCATGTCGTCAAAAGTTATGAAAATTATTGGGCCCTAAAGCTACTCCTTGGGCACATCTTGTGTGAAAATTTCAAAGAAAAAAAATAAAAATTCCATTCGTGGTGAGCTACCCAAAAATGCTATGTTGTCAAAATACGGTGTTTGGTCCTTTAGGGGTTAAATAAAATTAAAAAATATATATATAGTATATTTTGAAAAGCCATAAATTGATTGGGGTTATATATGTTAGGCAATTTAAACTCATATTTTTTGGGTCAAAAACTTTTTAAATTTGACTTCTGAAAATTGAAAAGAGGATTGGAAGACTTCACATCATTTTTGTAGTTTTAACACCCTCATGTTCAAACATTATTATCTTTTACTCTATAAGTGATATTTTTGTGTTTTAGCAACCTATGAGATTTGTAACATGTCTTGTTTGAATTTATACGGTTACAATTTTTTTTTAATTGATACACCTAGTCACCTAATCAAAATGTTGGCATTTTGTTCAATTTAGAGCAAATTCGTAGGAGCTCAAAACATGACTTGGGCATCTAGGATTCGGGGGATTAAAGTTCGTTATTGGATTTCTAATTAGAGAAGTTGCTAAATTGATTTTACGTTGACTATATGGCAAGAAATTCAAAAATATTAATCCATGTAGGCCCTATGCTAATTATTGCCAAAAAAAACTCTAAGTTGTCATTTCACCATGTTCATCTTGAAATGAAATGAAAAGAAAAAATTAGAATCTATTCAATTTAAGACTTTCAAGTATAGGATCGCCATTCATAAAGTCATTTATTTCAATTGATTTTCAAATAAATTTCATGTAGCGTGACCTTATCAAGTTAGCAATTGCAAGATATTAGACTTTGATCATTTGATTTCCATAATGCCATTTGAGAAAAAATGGAAAATGTTCAATACTTTAATTTGTAAACTTTGGATTTAAAAATAAACATGAGGGAGTAGTCAATCAATAGTCCAACTAAAAAAAGATTAAAACTATTGTAATAGAACAAAAGTTACAAAACGTGAATTATTTTTTGGTTTAATTCTAAAGACTTAAAGGAGATTTCATCAAATATGAAGCAATAAAATAATTTGTTACTTATTTCTTGCTTTGGTAAATAATTTCCATTGTTTTTATTTCTTAGCCCCCAAAGTAACATACTCTCATTGTTCTTGCTGCAAGGGACAAAATGGATTTTCGATAGGCTCCCATGATCTCATTTTTTAGTGAAACTTTTGAAAACTTTTTCATAAGAATGATAATATAGAATGATAGATAAACTTATGAGTTTATTCATAATACAATTTCTATTCCAATCGGTGCCTAAGAGCAAAGGGTATGCCACATTAACCTCAAACAGAGGAGATCGGGACACCGGGCAGTCCAAGACTCCAGATAGACAAAAAAATCCACTAAAAAATGAAATACAAATTTGTATATTTTTTGCCAGTTGGATTATATTTTCTTTTAAATGGGAGGCTTTCATTCATCCCATTTGGATTAGGAATGGAAAAGTTATGGGTTTTTTGTGGAGCGGGCAATCCTAGCAACTTCTTAAAATAAATTTGCTTCTTTCACTTCGAATGCTAATAACTTTCAATCCATACGGTCAAACATCACAAATTTTTTATCACGTCATCTAAGACAAGTGTAGAACAAGATCCTTTGGTTCGATTAAAAAAAAAATGGAAAATTTAATTCATAGGTGAACATAGCAAAAGTGGTGGTTTAGGGTGTTTTGGGCCAAAAAATGGACTTCGGACTTTAGGGCTTCACCAAAAATAAAATAGAACACTCTTTTACCTACCATCTAAGCATACAAGCTTCTTCTATACTATTACAAAAAGGTCCAATAGATTACAAAAATAGACAAAGGCGAAGCAACAATACACGAGGTGGAAAGAAAACAATAAATGTACATATTTTATAAATCCGTTGAAGTACATGGTAAACTAATAAAGGCTTTACATAATTACATACGTTTACTTTGTACAACTTCCAATATTTAATTCTATACATCTATCTAGTTATACACAATCTAGTCTACATCTTCGATTACAACGCTATTTCTCAAAAATTGCTGCAGTTCTTGTTGCGATTCGAAAGTCCTCAGAAGCTGAAGTGTTTCTATATCGTATCTATTATGTAAGTGGGAAAAAATGTCATTCACAAGGGCTGGCTCATGGAAGGTATTGTCTGCAATGTACGCCATTTCTTCGTCATAGCCCAATTCCCCCTCAAATCCGACTGGCTGGCCTTGAGAGTTAAACATGATGCGTTGTGGATGTGGTGCACGTACAAAAATTAAGCGGTCTGAGTCCCAGTGTCCACCAGCAATCTGACCAAAATATAGTCGACGCCCTGGATCATTGTCTCCAAACACCCTCCTGATCACCTCTGTCACTTGGGCGTCACTCGTCCATGGTATGTCAGCCACCGTTCCTGCCGGGAGGTGTCGGTTGTCGTGGCCCCACTTCCAAAGCCATGTCATGTCGGACCTCCAATATACTCTATTACCGATGCCCAGTAATTTTTCTTCATTGTGCTCGTAATGTTCAGGCACGTGGTCTTGAAGGCCAAACGTTTTGTACAATCGTGCATGAAATGGAGCCCTGCATTGCGCACATCTCTTTCTGCTGACCATGTGTGGAATGAGACACACGGGGTGGTATAAATGGCCACATGTACCAAGAATCCATCCACCCTCGGGGCCAAATGGTTCTTGGCACATTATACATGTTGTTCCATCTTGTACAAAATCTGGAACGGAAGGCCACACTAGTGGCGTAATGCCATCGTGGTTGGGTGGCCCGTATTGTTGGCGATCGATATTATATTGGAATTCCAAGTCTGGACGGGCATTCCAATCGATGCTTGAATTCTCCCTAAACACTGGCAAATCATCGATGAACATTTCTGCCACCCGAGGCCATGAGGTCAAGCCAAAATAACGTTGACCGCCATCATTGAATTCTGCAGCCACTCTCCTCACTTCACGTTGCATTTGCTCAGCCTCGTTTAGCGCTAAGCTGCATGTCAACTTCATGTTGCACATTTGAAGCAGCATCTGCTCCTTCTGAGGATTTTGGACCAACCGCATATTTTCAGCACTCAATGCGGTCATGGTCTGCTCCAAGGTTGTTCAAGCTGTAGTCAGCACCGCCACCTCTGCCTCGGCGTTGTTGGCACGAAGTTTCAAAGCACGCATGGCGTTTGTTAATTCTTCCACGTTTGTGCGAGTACTTCCAAGCTCTGCTTCAACTCGCTCAGCACGTGCACGCATAATATCCAATGTGGCACTTTCTACACTTGGAAAAGTGGATCGTGATCGCAGCACAAACTCAGATGTATTGCTCAGGCCTGGTGTGTCTTCGTCTGCACCGTATGTAGCACATTCCACTACAAGATCGAGTGGTGGAACTGAATCTGTGTTGACCCGCCTTTCACGCTCTACGAGCTCGGCTTCACGTGCAATGAGGCGCACATTTTCATCTATAGCGGCCCGGATCCTTGCACGGTGAACTTCCAACACTGTAGCATGTTGTCGTTGTGATCTTCTTTTTCTGCTTGCAGTGTTTGTACTAATTGGCGCAAGCGAATTACTTCTTCACTGTCAACTTGCACTCCACCAATCACATCTTGTTGGTTGACATCTGGACCGCTGCCCTGACCAACTTCTACCTCCATCAACTCTGTCCTTGGACGCTCCGCCAGTGGAACCACGTTCATTTGACATCAGCCAATGGCACAGCAGGATTTTGTGCAATGTGGCAAGTTCGATTTGGAAATGCATTATTCCGCGCTCTGCCCAAAAAGGTGCTCCAGTCCACATCCTTGCCAAGAAAAACCTCCGCATATGCCATTTGGCACAATGAAAGTGTCCCGTCTTTCTTGGATCTTGCCCCCCAAAGTGCCAATGACACTTCAATCATCCTCTTTTTGAAGTGCGGATGTTGGCACTGGTCAATATTTACCACGCCAGATTTCACGTGCACCTCGTACCGGTCGTGTGGCCAATGGCGATTGATGTGGGCCCAATCTATATATTGCCGATATGTCACTCTTGTCCATGGGCCATCAGCCTCCACCCACCCATGGTTTGCCATAATCGCTTCGGCATTAAGTGTCCTCCAATCCAAGGTTGCTCTGTTTCCTCTCTTCCTTCTATCTGGGGGTTCACCTCCAGGTCCCAAACCTCCTGGGGGGTCACCTCCAGGTCCCAAACCTCCTGCTACATCCTCTGCGTCCATTCTTGATACCTGAAAAATGACACACACGATACTGTATGCGAATACAATGACAATTTGCTTTGCCTTCTGTTGCATGAAGGCAATTGAAATGTGGCAAAACAATGTCAAATGTATAACACTTCCCCTCAAATTGCAGTGCGAAGCTTTCTCAAGCTCGGACAATGCAACTCAAAAGAGGAAGCAGATGAACTGTCAAAAAAAGTTCACTTATACCCCCCAATTACCGACTCGATTAGATAGGGTAATTGACATAACATCAGCCCGTCCCTTCCGAATCCAGACCGTCCAAGGCGTGGGACGGCCCTGGAATGGACAGCCGATACGTCCACAGAGGTCCGACACAGGGTTGGAACGCCGTCAACGGGTTCGGGGCGCCGTCGACAGGTTCGGGAAATAATTCCACCGTCGCCCGAGAGTTGGACGGACGGATTTTCCATCCCCTGGACGGCCTACCCATTTCTTGGACGAAAAGGCCGTCCAAAAGGACGGGGTGCCCGTCTCCTCGACAGCCTATTCATGGTCTGGGACGGCCTGCCCGTCCTCTCGACGGCCCTTTAAAAATTTTATTTTTATTTTTTTGAAAATTGATTTTTATTCGAAGTTTTGACAAAATCACATCAAATAGAAAATTCAATTTCAAATTTTCAAATTGTCACCATGTGTATAAGGTAAACCTGCCTATGACAGGCAAACCACCCATAACAGGCACCTACTGCCCCTCCCATTACAGTCTTTTATCAATCTATGAGAAACTTTTTCTTAAAAATGGGATGAAGAATGCATAAGGTTGATTTGTAGTTGTTATCAAAGCCTTGGGATATGGTTATGAAGTTATTAGTAACTGTTATGAACACTTACACCAATCTAGTCTAAAACTGGTAGTAAAAAGTAGTTTTTTTATTTCTTTATGTCATGTCCATGTTAGAAAGTCTTAGAAAATGTTATGACTGTTTTAGGTGGAAAGATGACCATCATGTAAACAATTTTCTGCTGATATGGAATAGTCTACAGACTCTTTTGGGCTTACTGGACAGTACACTTCAAAAATTCACAAAAAATTCATATTTAATCCAAAAAATAAAATTCCAGTTGCATTCTTCATTTCTCACATGTGTCTTTGTATGGAAAAAATTTGATTATTTTTGCTAATGGCAATACAACAAATCAGTCATTCTGCCTGTCATAGGCAGGTTTACCTTATATCACAAGGATAATGACATTAGAATCCATCATAGCATAAACTTAATTTCCATTTCATGATTTATTTAGAATGTACTAAATGTAGTAGACATTAAAAACACATTCGAAGTGCAAATCGCAATAATGAAATTTCATTTTTAGGTTCGTGTTGGGGGATTTTACATAAAATAGGAACTAGAGAAAATGAACTTTTGTTTGATAGTTAGACTCAAACTCAGAAAATATCAATTTGGGGGAGAAATTTCAGATTTAGAGTAAGGAGCAAAACCTTCCCAAAATACACTAAAGTAGCATTTTTTTTTTCTCCTAAACTCTTAATTACGTGGAGGCAAATATCGGAAAGACTACAAAATCATTTGGATACACTTTGTAACTCAACATGGAAGGTCCCCCCAAAATGAAATGAACGCTTCCACAATCTTTTCATCTCATTGAAGTGATTGAATTGCCATCAAATTGGCACTAAATGATGCCGTTGGGCGTTCAGAGGTTGAAGTTTATTGTAAATATCTTGCAATCTAGAATTCTACATAGGCAAAGTTTGTGAAATTTCTTCCGGTCAATTGAACACTAGCCTAGTACTCTAGTATGAGATCTTACATACTACAAGTAGATGTGCACCTTTAAGGCCTAAAGTCCTAAACACATTCTTTTTTTTTTCTTTACATTCTTTGCTATAGAAATGGCAAAATATTTTAGATTTAGGATGGAAAAGAGGCCTTGGGACTTTAGTCAGTTTAGTGGTTAACATACGGTACTACATAAGCAATTAATAAACAATCCATATGAAAAACTATAATAATTCACCGCTAGTTGCTTTATAATTTAGAAGCCATAAAAAAAATATAGAGACCACAAAAATGTCAAGTTCATGTACTCAATGTTGCATTTCAATTTTATTACACCAATCCACTCTTATTTGCTATAGTTACATAAACTTGAACATCAAATACTCTTAAAATTGCAACAGTGAAGAGGGTTTAGGGTTTAGGGTTTGGGATTTAGGGTACTGGCCTATAGGGTTTACTTCAAAACCTAGCATGGACCGGAAACTACGAAAAATGTCCTTCCTTTTATTAGTTGGCATTACAAGTGCAAAACTTGATCAAGATGTAGTCTTTGAAGTTTGAATTGGAAAAAAATAGATTAATGATTTAAAATCAAAGTTTTATAAAACATATTGAAGACACCAAAAAACGGCATAACAATATCTTTAAGAGGTAAAACATTCTTAAGTTTAGATGTATAGGGCTACATTCTTTTTCTGTAATGTATGAATGGAAAACCGAAACAATGTTTTACATGAATCAATGATATGCATATGACATATGTTGTTTAGGAGGTCTTTCACTTATTTCATAATTAACCATTTCAGAGTTTTAATCTTATTATCTTTAACTGGAGCATTTAGAGGGTGGTTTTTGTCTTGGTCTTTGTATATTTGATCCGGGCTTAGTAAGTTAATGAATGTTTGTATGTTTGAGACTTTGAGTCGAGTATAATAGTGTAGGCAGGGTTTAAAATTCAACAAAATACTAAACTGCCAAGTGCACTTATATGCAGGGAAGGATGGAATCAAAATACAATAATCCCAAAGGTGAAATTATTCTACATATAATTGATAAAATTCGTTTGAATTCAAATTTGAGCCCTACAGAATATAAATTATTTTAAGAGATTGCGAGATTCTGGGATTTTTGTAATAAAAACATTGCCCAATGCTAACGACTTTCGTGAAAATGGGTGCAATTAGAATGAATCAAATGTTAACATGAACATCCAAATAGAACATTCTAGGACCGACATTAAGAAGTTTTCAATTTGACCTTCTATGGTTTTTTCTATGTTTCTTCCATTATTTACGTGCAACAAAATAGAATTCCATTCTAAATGAGCAATAAACCTTGTTTTTTGAGCATTTGAATGTCATCCCTGGTATTTATTTGTCCTCTAATTGAAACAAATGTGAACATTAAGTTAGCACTCTTAAACTACCCGCCACCGTAGTTTAATGCCCGATTGAGAGGGAGGACACCTGTCCTGACAAGTCCGAGAGTGCCAAACCACATAAATGAAAAATTCTTCGAACAAGGATTAGAAATGAATTACACTCGGCCAGCACTGTTTTGAATGGCCTGCTCGACAACCTTCCCGCCTTCTCAACGGCCTTCCCGTCCTCTCGACGGCCTTCCCGTCTCTCGAAAATCACCCCGTCCTCTCGACGGCTAGTCCGCGGGTTGGATGGCCTTCCCGTCCACAGGCCAAGCAGTCCGCAGGCTGGACGGTCTCCCCTCGACGACGGCCTTCCCGTCCTCTCGACGACCAGTCCGCGGGCTGGACAGTCTCCCCCCCTGGACAGCGTTCCCGTCCTCTCGACGGCCAGTCCGCGGGCTTGACGGCTTGGCCCCTGGATGGCTTGTCACTCTAGATGGCTTGTCACCCTAGACGGCCTTCCCGTCCTCTGGACGCCCCTGGACGCTCTATCCTTCCTCTTGTTGGCCTGTTCGTCGACGTGAATGATTGAGGTGGATTGACCCCCTTGCTCGGCCTTACCAGGGGTGCATGTAAAAAAAGCCCTCTATTTTCGGCCGATCCAGGGTTATTATTGATGTGATTGAACTAATTAGGGTTCTATATTAATTCATAATTTGCAAAAAAGGAATGGTGCGGAAAACAGGGTCGGCCCGGAGGGCCTCGCGAGGGGGTCAGTTCACCCCGGCCACGTGAAATGGGTATATAAGACTGTTTTTAGGGTACTTTCACCATAGTCTCTTCTGCTCTGACGGTGTTCTCTTGTCTTGGATTGGTTGCAGTCCTTGCTTGCGAGTGCGGGTGCTGGGTAGAGGCTGTTTTGAGGAATAAGGGGGGCGGTTTTTCACTTTGTGGAAGCCGAATTCCTAATTCCTTTCATTTTGATTATTTGTTACTTGTTACTGTCACGATGGCTGGTCGCAATTTCTCAATGAGAAAGGTTGATGATTGGTGGACAGGTGTTGGAGATGCACCGATTATGGACCCGGATGCGGAATCACCAGAGCCCGTTTCAGAGGCCGTAGCTGCAGAAGGGTCCGTAGCTGCTGTGGGGGGGGCGGAGAGTCTTCAAAGGGCAAAAAACAACAACGAAGGAGGCACAAGGCTACAAATCCAGAGAAGTGGCCAAGCAAGGGTGCAACGCAAAAATTGCATGAAGTGGCGTTGGAATTTTTTGATCAATATTCGATTTTGCAGTTGAACACAACATACGTCTCACGCGGATTACAGGGAGTGGATGTCATTAATCAAAAGTTCCACCACATGTTCTGGACAACAATGAGCGTGGATGAGTAGCATGAAGACCGCACGAAAGAATGCTTCGATCATTGGTTGGAGTCACAAGTGCAAACGTGTATCTTCAACCTTGCCCAAGTTGCGGAAAAAATAAAAGGCTTTGAAAAGAGTGTAGTGCCCAGACAACAAGCATTGAATTTGTTGCACAAGAAGGTGTATTGGTGGCATGAAGCAGTGCGTGGATTGTCTTCAAACAACATCCGTTCCGCTCCGTGGTTTCAACGAAGTCAGAACTTGGCCTTTGGTCAACAAGTTGCAGGAGGAGTGGTTTTCTTTGAAAGAGGAGTGGTGGTGGTTCCTTTGTCTGGCCATAGCAAACAAGGGGGGCATGGAAGGGTGCGCAAAGTATGTGTTCAAAATTCAAAACATATTCCCGAGAATATGGAATTAGCTGGGAAGTCAGCCTTGCGCGTGGATGAATTGAAGAAGTCGAGGGAGAAGTTGTCCATCGAGGCATTGGTATGTCCGTGCGAGCATCCAGAGGTCATCAAATTCTTTGCTATAAATGACATGACCATGGAGTGTTATTCGCAATGGTGGAATGGCGGTACTCTCGGCGCCATGTTTACCCTTGATGAGAAGAACCGAGATCCAGATGAAATTGATGAGTTGGCTTACTATGCAACTCCTCAAACAATGCAAGAAGCCAAACGACTCATAACATATAGACGCAAGTGCATTGAACTTACGTGGGCGATGATTTGCATTGTGGATGCAGTGCAACAGTGCTCTGTATTGCACAACGACATCACACTGGAGAACATTATGCTTCATTTTCCAAATGATGATGGAAGAACCATGTGGATTGATCTATGTGAGTGGGGAATGGGTAGCCGCATCAACGAAAAAAACCCTTCTCTTTACCAATTCAATTGTCCAAGGAAGTTTCAGGCAACCCGAGCGCAACGTTGGTGGGTGGCTCCTGAGTTGATGTACTTGACTGGAGAGACAGGAACTTCATCATCTCCTACTCGTAGGGTTAAGCCACCGTGTGTTAGTATACACACAGATGGATACTCCATAGGAAAATTGGCTATGAAGGTATGGAAAAAAGATCGCGGAAATGTAGAGATGATTCCGGACCATATGGCATTTGGTACGTTTCAAACCATGTTGGGTGAATTGTGCAAGGTGGAGCCACTACAATGACGCTTGATGACATATGCTGTGCAACGTCTAAGTGGTGCTCCAACGTTTTGGACACCACCCCTGGATTGCTACCGCGAGGCCCGCAAAGAACAAGACCTTCAAGAAGAGCAAGCGCGCAATGAAGATTAGATAATAGTGTATTATCATGTAGTTGCAAAATTAGTGTTTACTTAGCACATGTGGTTATTATAGTATGGGCTTGAGGATATCCATAGCAATGTAGCACACTTTGTGGCTTCAATGCATTTTGTACTCATTTTGGTTTATATAAAGTTATAAACATATTTTACCTAAATATTGAGTTGTAAAAAACTTCTTGTCTTCCCTAACTTTATCGTTTAAATTGAGTTTAAGCAAAAATCTTATATCTCTAGTACTAAAAACTTTGAATTGTATATCACTACAAGAAATTTTAATTAGTTTTGTGCAAAATTGTAATTGTCAACATTTTTGTTGCACTTCATACCATAAATAAGTAAAAATAGAAAAAACAATTCAAGAGATTCTAAATTTTTAGTTTTTTACAAGAGGTACAAATATCATTAGAGATTTCTAGTCAAAAAAAATTTCAATTGGTTATTTTATTTTTCACACCCAAAACCAGTAAACAACCACAAAGAAGAGCTTGAAGTCAAATTTGACTATCAAACCAAATTTATATTTTTATTGAAAATCAGCATAATATTTTAATATTTTTCAACATACGTAAGAATTCATTTTCTATTTATGCTTTTTTTGTTCAGAAAATTTAATGAAAAATTGATTTTATTGTGATTTTATAAAGCTAAACGTGGAAATCAAATTTTAACAATTATAATATGTATCAGAATAATCTGAAACTCTTACCATAAATGAATGAATGAATGAAAAACATAGTTTTATAATTTTAATTTTAATTAAATTTGAAAAAAAGAAAACATACATGAAAAAAACACCAAACTGTGTTATTTGGATTGCAAACATAGTTTCCAATTGCAATAATTCTTTCAAATTTTGACCTCGATTCTTGAATATTCAAAAAAAATAATTCAAAAACAATAGTGCCCCGAAGGCCCAATTTTCCATAAATCACACTCAGTGAAAGTTAATCTGAAATTGCAAAGCTAGCATTCAGAAAACTAGTTTTTCCAAGTTTGAATGCTAATATCTTTCAATCTATTCGGTCAAACTTCATGAAATTTTTACCACGTGATAAAAAACATGTGAAGTATAAGATCTTATGGTTAGATGTTGTAAAAAACATTTTTTCCGTATGTTGAGGCAAATGCAAGAGAAAAGAGAGTTTTGCGTTTTTTTTTGTGTAATGACTTTGGGACTTTAGGGGTAAATAGTTCCATAAGAATGAAAGGAACAAAAGTCATATTTCATATTAATGCTGATTTCAATATGCAAGGTATTGAGCCTCTAAAACCATTGCATTTGAAAACATGAAGACCCTATTGTCTTTTCAAAAACATTCAACGTCTTCCATGCCTAAGAATGCGCACAGAAGTATTTGCATTTACTTCTTGTACTATTGGTTCATTACCACCAATTTCTTCAAGTGGACCTTGTCGAGGCACCGGCCTCCTGTAATCACTATCTCCTGGAACCTCACCATCTTCACATATAGTACCAACGATGGATTCACCATCATCATTGGATGGTGCACTACCACTTTCGCTAGGGGCCTTGGAATTGCGGTTTCGTTGTGGTCGAGCTATAGAAGACAACGTCCGAAGAGGTCGTTGGCCCATTGCGTCCATAATGCCATCTGTATTGGGTCCTCCTGTTTGAACTTCTCTTAAAAATGGTTGGGAAGCCGCTTCTTCCCTCCTCAGCCTTCTACGCGTTCTACTACTCACACGTTCACTAGTAGTACCTTGTGGTCGTGGACGCTTCCCTCGATTATTGGCATGTACAGGTGGCCGCAATGAAGTCGTATTTCTAGTCGCACGCTGTGACACCATACCAGCCAATCGTGTACCTATTGACGAAGTTGGTTCGTATGGACGGACGTCGGAACTAGACGGCCTTGATGAACTTTGGATTTGTAGATTTTCCAATATTGGCATTTGCCTTTGTGCAACCGAGACTCGATTTGGAGGGGCCATATGTGCTTCTCCAGCTTGAGGGGGCCCTTCTCTGCGGGTGGTCCTCATGGGCAATGACGGTGGTACTACTACGTCTTCTTCATGTCCTCTTTGAACGTCAACACCATCTCTTTCTATTGTGGCATCAACTTGTACATCCATAGGGTCTGGTGTCGTAGCACAAGGAAGTACAAATCCTACCTTTAGGTGTTTTAAACGACAAAACATCCAAGATGACCCGTGTATCGTTCCCAAAAGACTTTAACTCGTAGTTTCCTCAAAATTATCGGAAAGGGATCCGGAACCACAAACCAAGACAAAGAGGATCTGGAACGGAAACCCTGAAAAACCCTCTTTGACACCCGTACTCCAAAATTACTATATCTTCTGTTTCATACCACTTCACTAGACATGGAGGAGTGTCATCATCCTGTTCCTCTCCTTGTCTATAGTAACCTTTTATTTCCCCGGGACGCGGATGCGGAACCGGAAGGAGTGTCCAAACCCTGTTTCTCTTCCGAATCCGAATCCTGGACCTAGTAACCAGTAACCAATGTAGAAGTTTAACCTCTGGTTCAGAGGGATCCGGAATTATACTTAAAGAAGGATGCGTAAATCCTACCCTCCTTCGTGTTTAGAGTAGATGGAGTGCCACTAAAAGAGAAATAACAATAAAACCACAAGAAACCAGAATGCAAGTTCTTCCTAACAACTGATCCGGGAGATTACTTCAGACTAGCAGGTCACTCAGGAAACCCCTACAATCCTCTCTTATTACAATGACAAACTTATCCAGACAGAATTCCGATTTCCGGGTGCCTTCCTTTGATCCGGATATGTGTGTAGATCCTTCCCTTGCCTCTGTCTTGGCCTTGAAGGAATCCTTCCCTGGTGTCTTCTTCTCCACTTCTCTTTCCTTTGGAGGAGATATGATCTAAGCTTGCCGAATCGGCGTCGTCTCCTTCCTTGTCTCCACCCTTGTCTTCTTCTCTGAATCTGGAAGATATCCGGCCTGTTGGAGGGCTTCGCGGATCTCGTACATGAACTTTTCGACTGCCTCCGAGTACTCCGCCAAAACCATGACTGCCTTGGCTGCTGCTTTCTACCCAACCTTGTGGATTTCCTCATCATAAAGCCGAGCTTTGTTTAACACATCTCCGAAATGGGATACAAAACTCCGTACTCTCTTTAGGGTCTCATCAGACTCAGCCGACAGGTTTCTTGCTTCCTTATTCTTCTCCAAACTCTTCTCTAACTGCCGGTGAAGATCCTCATTCCTCTCAGTCAGCTCCTTCACTCGAGTTTCCCACTTCCGAGCATCACTATCCTGGATCAGACCCTCTACTTTCTCTACTAGCTCAGACACTTTGATCCCACCAAGCAGTCCACATACATTTCTTACTGCGCCTCTCTCCGTGTCTAGCTCTTCCCGGATCACCTCTAGATCCAAAATAACCCTCCCTAGTGGATCCTCTCTCTGGACTTCCGAATTCGGAGTGTGCATTCTATTCCTCTGGGGTCCTTTCTCCTTAATAGAGGCTGGGATCCGCTCTGACTCTGTCTTCCGTTTGGAAGACCCTTTCTTTCTCTCGGATGAACCCCTCCCGGATTCCTCATCCGGTCCTCTCTTCTTCTTTCTTTCTTCACTCTCTCGGGGTGGAGTTATGTTCAGTTTCACTAAGGTGGCTGCTGCCTTGTAAATGGTCCTCTCAGAGTTCCTCAGCGTCCCTAGGTAATCATACAAGTGGAAGAGGAAGGGCCCAATTGGGGTTGCCTTCGTGTTTCCTAAAGAAATGACCATTTTCCCGACCAGGTCCTTCACTATTCCTGCCCAGAATATTTTCCTCTCTCCACTCAACGCTCCGAAGATCGTATTAGCCCAAGTGACTGTGATCCGGTTTGGACATTTCGGATACAGAATCGGGACTACAAACTCCAGCATCCTCCTTTCTCTCCCTATCTTGCAATCGGCTACTGCGTAGCCGTCCTTAGTATGGGGAGGATTAGAAAATTTACCTTCCGCGAACTTGTCCGTTCGCGAAGCCATCCCTTCTCCCGGACGCGGAAAGTCATACACCTTCTTCCACGTCTCAATCGTCTACTTTCCGGGCAGAGCATGATTTGTCTTCACCCACTCGTTCGACTGTCCGCTCAGCAACTCCTGGATCATCTCCTCACTCTTCAAACTCCAGGGGCAACTAAGAAATCCCGCTACTCCAATTTGAATGAGATCCTCCTCCAACTGTTTCCTCTCTCTCTCATCCTTCGGAATGGCAGGAAAGATATTCATGATCTTAAGCGCCCCAGACCCACTGCCTTCCGCCTTCACCATCTCTCCCTCAGAGATCTGTCTCCCTCTACAAACCTCGCACAGTCCCTCAGAAACTTCAAGCACTTGGATCCTTCCTTCCTACCGGATCCGGAAACTCTGGTCTCGCTTTCCTCTCACTCCTTCGCACTCCCAAACAACTATAAGTGCTCAAAGGGTGCTGCAAACATTAGAACGAGAAAGAAGAGTGGAAGTCCTGACCCCTAGGTCATCTTCCTCTACTTTGTTCCTAACCGTTTAGGTTTCCCGTTTCCGCCGTAATCCTGGAAGGATCTGACCGTTGAACGGTCATACCTAATTTCCGGTAGAGCCGTTGGATTCAAAAAATGCTCCACTGGATTCCGGTAGGTCCCGCAGCCTCTTCCGGTACGTGTCTGCATCCGATCTCATCATTTTGAGATATTCCCGGGTACTGATCCGGATTCTCTTCCAGTTCCGGTTCCCAATAAAAACAGGAAGTCTTAACTTCCTGTTAACATAATTATCTCTCCACTACTACACCTATTGTAAGGGAATGTTAATCTTGATAAGATTCTTGATTTACACCTCTACAAACCAAAAAAATGTACCAATACTAATTCATTCTTCTATCTTTCTAGGTATTTAGGCTAATCTCCACATTTTGGTCTACGACATCTGGACTTAGTGGTCTCAATGCCACAACGTCCTCATTTGTATTGCCCCGACTTGGCCCAACATTCCATGTTTGTGGCATTCGTGGTGGATTTCCTTGATGTCCCTCGTAGTCATTGTCGTTATTATCCCCCTCTTCAAAGTCAAATACGGATGCATCAATTAGAGGACGCACTCCTCCTGCCCCACAAAATCTATCAAAACGGTGGCTCATCGTCGTCATTGGAACTATTATCTGAATCGTCATCATTGGGATCAGAGAGAACCAAACCACGGTCTAGACCATCAGATTCATTTGTCATGGAATCCTCTGACATCATGTTTTCAGTATACCACCTTGTCGAATTTGCTGCAGCCTTTTCTCTAAGAGTCTTGGAATTGGTATATATGTAAACCAATTCCTCAGCACGCTCTGATGTCAATCTATTGCGTGATTTGTTGTGGACAAACGAATACATGTTCCAATTGCGTTCACAGGATGATGCAGAACACACTTGCGCGAGGATCTTTCTGGCAATCGGTGCAAGTGTACGAGCACCGACTCCGAGAAGGTCCCACCATTTGTGAGGCTGCAAATTCAAGGTGTTTACATCAGGAAGTCTATCGAAAATGCCTCGCCGATCTCTAAATGCTTGGTACTCAGACAAAGCTGAAGCAAATGCTTGATCTCCAACAGCCAATTTGCGCAAAACTCTCAATATGGCTTCTCTTGCTTCATCATCATCCATTAGCAAGACTTCGTCAAGTAAAAAGGGATTCAATAGAGCCCCAGCATAATGCAAATCTGTCCTGAGCATGTCCCAGCGCTTGTAGAAATCATCGGTGGCGGAAATTGCATACCTCCGCTCTAATGAAAATGGTGGATCCTCCAAAGATAAAACATGCTTTTCCACCTTTTTCATCACAAGCCATGCCTTGTCCAAGCACGGGTGCTTGCCATCAAACTCTCGAAGAGCAATCAACACGGCTCCACTATGTGCACAAACTTTAAACATTTCCTCCAAAATTCATCCGTGGATCCTCCAATGATCGTACTTGAGAGCTTTGCCCCCCAGTGTTTTCTCCTCCATCGTTTGCCAAGATTGAAGCATCAGGTTGTTGCTCACCACGTACTAAACTTGGTAGTATCGTTGATGGTGATGTCACTTCCACGTCGCGTCCAGTTCAATGCGAAGTGTCCGTAGGTATATGTCCTCCACAATTACAAAACATTACCTTCATGGCTGCATTGACTTTAGTGCACGCTCTCACTCCAAGGAGGGTGTCATTTCGTTTGTATTCCAAATGGAAAAGCAACCGATCCTTTCGATAGCTTAGCAAAGCTTCACAAAACTTGCAAACAACTTTTCCATCTGGCCGTAGTGTGTACAAAGGTTCCCACTGTGATCTTTCTCCACCCATTGCTCTTATCTGTCCTCCTCTACCTGTCCCTGCACCAAAAAAAAGGTTAGTATTCTGTTTGAAATGTGATGTGGAAACAACACTTGTTGCTCTCACAACAAGTGCCACTACAACACACTCTTCTTGGACTTCGCTCTACCGCAATGGTTGTACTCCAACCAAGTCAGGAAAGGCAAAATGAGCAAGGGAAAGTAAACTTGAATAGGCAGAAGTCCTTAATATACACCTTGAAGCCCTCTCTAAAACCCTAAACCCTAAACCCAGCTAGACGGAGTGACAGCTGATGGAGTGGATCCTAAACCTGCAGCCTCGCCAACGAAACCGTCCAAGTGGCGACTGTCCCGTCCTGTGATATTCCGGTCCAGGGGACGGGACGGTTTCCCGTCCAGAGGACGGAGAGGTCGTCCAAGGGATGGATTACCGTCCTGGAGACGAGAATTCCGTCCAGAGACGGGCTCTCCGTCCAGGGGACGGCTGACCATCCAGGGTATTGAAAGCAAAGAACTTATATTGCAAATGAAGAGCGAATACAACAAGTAAATAGAAAGGGTTAATAAACCTAGCAAGGGGCTTTCTCTTTAATACTATTCTACCAATAAGCACCATGACTATCTTTATGGATTATATCACTTCACACTATCTTCACTTCACTTCACTTTATCTTCACTTCATTCTATTAAAAGGTTGTCCCTCTCTACTAGCACCTTGGTTGGCTACAAACAACTCCTAACTAAAGAAAGCCCGTACATAGAGCTCACACATGAGTGCCTAAGTGTTCTACTCACTAATCTTAATACTCCCACTTTGTTTGCTGCCAAACAATGTCAAACCCATCTCTCGGGGAGGTCACTTAGCTCTACTACAACAAACCACGTGCGAACAAGTGGTTTCTAATAAACTATAATTTCAACCTAAAATTTTGAGCATTGTTTAATAATGACTATAGGTTTCTATTGCCAAAATTTCAAACTCAAATAAAATATGAAATTATTTTTAGAAGAGGTTGAAAATGAACTAAAATGGCATGTTTTTCAACTCAAAAAATTATAAAGACCACATTTAGATGACCATTGAATCAATATTCAACTCAAAATGAGCTTTCAATAGAGAGTTACTTTTAGAAATTTTTTGTTCATTTTTTAGACAATTTTTTCTTATATAATATAGGGATGTGAAAGTTATTTTTTAGTTCTATAGTGTATCTTTTTACTTCAAAAACTTGTAACTAATTATCATTAACAAATAAAAATATCAATAATTCAAAACATAAACTTTCAAAGTAGGAAAATCTATTCATATTTTATTTATTTATTTTTATTTAAAATTCAAAAAGTAAATAGGGGGTCCAAAGTTTTGATCACACGTGGTTTCTAATGGACACTCTAAGTGACCTCCCCGAGACCCATCTCCGTACGAAGAACTTCGTGGCGAGGTTTAGCAAGGGCCTTTGTCAACATATCCGCTACCATACGCTCTGTCGGTATGTACCTCATCTCAATCACATTGCTCTCAACCTTTTCACGAATGAAGTGGTGTTGAATGTCAATGTGCTTGCTCTGAGAGTGGTGAGTTGGATTCTTCACCAACGCAATGGCACCTTGATTGTCACACATGATGGGCGTGCTCTTCTCTTGCTCAAGGCCAACATCACTCAATAATTGATGAAGCCATAGCGCCTCCCTCGTGCATTGGCTAATGGCCACGTACTCTGCCTCGGTGGTAGACAACGCAATGGTCGGTTGCTTCTTTGAATTCCACGAAACCGCACCATCTCCAAGCATGAACGCATAGCCCAATGTAGACCTCCGATCGGTTGCATCTCTTGCCCAATCTGCATCACAAAAGCCCACCAATGCAAGACTCCTCCCTCCAAGCACCAATTTGGCCTCCAATGTGCCTTGGAGGTACCGCATGATCCTCTTCACCGCAGCCCAATGCATGGGACCGCTCTTGGCCATGTGTTGGCTCACCACACTCATGGGGAATGCAAGGTCAGCCCTCGTGGCCACCATGGCATACATCAAGCTCCCCACTGCGGCTTTGTAGGGCACATCCTCCATCTCCACCTTCACGGCCTCATACTCCTCATCCGTGAGCTTCTCCAACTTGCAATGCACATCAAGTGGCGTGCCAATGGCCTTGCACTCCTCCATGTTGAAGCGCTTCAACACCTCCTCAATGTACTTGCTTTGGCTCATGGTGATGGTGCGAGCCGTCCGTTGTCTTTGAAACTCCACCCCAAGACAATAGTGCAGCTCACCAAGGTCGCTCATGTCATACTCCCTCTTCAACATGGCCTTCACCTCCTCCATGATGCTCATGGTGTTGGTCATGATGATCAAGTCATCCACATATACAATCACAATCACCAACGACGCACTCGTTTGCTTGATGTAGAGAGAGTGGTCCGCTTGACTCCTCTTGTAACCCTTCCTTGCAAACAAGGCATCCACATGCATGTACCATGCTCTCTCCGACTGCCTCAACCCATAGATGGCCTTCTTGAGCTTGCATTTGAGTCAGGGTTGTCCAGACGTCCGGACGCCCTGGACGTCCGGACATACGTCCAGAGTCCCAGGACGCTGGCCTCCGGACGTCCCTGGGCATTCGGACGGACCCCGACCCCCTGTCTAGTGGATGGTCGGACGGGGGGTCGGGAGGTCGGACGAAAATGCGGCCGCTCCGTCGGAGGTTGGACGGGAGCGGGCGTCGGACTGGCGATTTTTTTCTTAAATAAATATTTTTTCAAATTGAAAAGCCTTTAAGGTATTCAATATAAAAAGAAATGGGTAGAATAGGAAACTAAATACTCTCTAGGGTATTGAATTTTTTCTAAAAATGGGTAGAATAGGAAATTGAATACCTCGGTTGGTATTGAATTTTTTCTTAGAAACAGGTGGAATAGGAAATTGAATACCTTGTAGGGTAATCAAATTTTTTTTAAATGGGTTGAATAGGAAATAGAATACCCTACGGAAAATTCAATTATTTTTTAAAAATGGGTAGATTAGAAAATTGAACATCTTCTAGGGACTAGTGTATTGAATTTTAAAAAAAGATGGGTAGAATAGGAAATTGAATACCCTCTTACCCTCTAGAGTATTCGGTTTTTAATCCAAAATGGGTAGAATAGGAAATGGAATACCCTGGAGGGTATAAACTTTAAAAAAATGAATCAATAGAGTAGGAAATTGAATACCCTGTCGTACGCGTAATCTAGGTGTAAGCACCTTTAACACACAATTGTGGTTAGATGACATGGAAAATCGTCCCAGGGACTCTACTATGTTGCTATGAATTTGGATTTAATCGGATTATCTCTAAAACACCCCAAGGGAACCTAAAACCTCTCTTTCCCTCTTCCGGAACTTTACTTCTTTCCGGTTTCTAATCCGGATCCGTCCTTTTCCGGAATCCGGATACAGTAACTCTTTGGTTTGTAATACCCCTGTTTTACCTTCAGGGGGGCCGCTTTTACTCTTCGAAGGGGCAGGGACTCCACCACTTATCAGTTACACAATCTAACACCTACAAAACAACCTGAGACACTCAACAGATCTAAATGTTGCAATAAAGTAGGTTTCCGTCTCCTCACGACTTTCCGGATGGCCTATCCAGAAAGCAGGTCACACAGAATCCGGTCTCTCCTCTCCACTACAACGACAGATACATAACTATCCGGATTTAACACAAGAGAAATTCTATGAGATAGTAGGCGACACTGCAGTTGGCAGATCTTCCGGTAAGTAGGGATTTTCCCCTTGGCGGCTGCTTAACTCCGCACGGAACCAGAAGTAGTTCCGGAACCTCACCCTCAACACTCCAATTGGATTACCGTTCCAGTATTTTAAAGATTCTAAATGCACAAGTCCCACAGATCCGTCCTAACTTCGCCACAGATTCTCCCTCACTGTCTCACTCCAAACAATTATGGGATCCGGATTCCTCCTTCCTAGTCCCTCACAGCTCTCAAAGAAAACACACACACACCACCCAAGTCCTCCAAAAATACTTAAACACATGGAAAGTATACTCGGTGTCTCAGATTTGAAATGAGGAAATTGAAATGAAACTTCAAATTGTATAAGGAGGAATGAATGGGCAACAGACCTGCCCACCATTTAAAACCAAAACAAAAAGGGAAAAAGGGGACCGAAAATCAAGCTAACCAACTACAAAAGAAGCCGAGATACCCGGCATCGAAAACTATCCCTAAAAATCCGGAAACGGGCCCACACTTACGGAAAATTCCATTCCGGAAACTAAAAAAAAACACCTAACTATCCGTCCTATCTACTTTCTGCGGCGCGTCTTCTTTGAACTACTTCCGCCTTGATTCGTAACTTCCTCTGGGTTGGCCTTGACAGGAGTCGACCGGAGAGCCGCGCGAGTCTGAATCTTCCTGGGAGGGGGCGGAAGATCTTCATCTGTTTCCGTCATGGATCTGGATTCGTAGTCGTCCTTGTCCGAATCCACGATCTCATTTACATCCTCCATCTCGTCTAGGTTGATGGGAGCTTCTTTCCCCTTTGGTGCTTCCCCTTCTGGTGCATCCGTCTCGCGCATATGCACAAAATCCTAGAACTTGTCCGGGCCGGATTGGCCACCAACCCCATCCTCCTGATGAGGTTGTTATCCTCCATCGACTGTGTCTGTTTTACGGAATCGGAAGTTCCGCCATGTACTTGTGCGGGGGTTACTGCTTCCACTGGTGTTTCCGCCTGAGTCGGAATACCTTGGGCCGGAATCTTCGCGGCGATCTGACTCCTCTGCGCCAACCATCCCTGTGGAATTTCGTGTGGCCGAAGAAGTGACCCAAGTCCTTCTGATTTCGAGCGGATGGAGCTCTCGCCCACAGGTTTCACCGGAGTCTGAAGGTACGGATTGGTTGACAGATCCGGAAACGATGAGAAATTCATCGCCTGTTCCGGATCCACCCGAGCCACCAACGCCTGCATTTCCTTCAAGACTCTCTCCATCCTCGTTTGGAAGTCCATCAGGATCATCACCACCTTCGATCCGGTGATGTGTCCATCCGTTACCAGCTGTACGTCGTAAAGGGCCACCTTGTTAACCAAATCCGCCGGTTGGGTGACCAGCGACTGCAAACTCCGAACCATGCCGAGGGCGTCCTTTTCATTCCGTCTCGCCAAGGAACATTCTCCTTCCGCCCAACTGGTCCGGGCTTGGAATTCATCCCGGGTCTTCTCCAGATTCCGGATCTCCTCGTCCTTCAGGCGGATCGTATCCAAATCCGGCCTTCGTCGGATCTCATCGATAATCTCCTCGGGCGGAACCTTCAACTCGTCCGCGACCTCCTGGATGAACGCGGTCGTCCTCACATGTAGGAGTCGCGCCTGTACCATCCATTGGTCCCCGACGTCGAAGAACTCCTTTCCGGAATTTCTTCTCTCCTCCGGAACTTGGTCCGGCTCCACCGGGTTCATCTCGGGCTGCTTCCCCCTTGAACCCAGATCCGTGGATTTCCGCTTGGTTCCCCTCCGCCTGATCCGGTCCTCCTCGAGTTCCTCCTCTTCCTCTTCCAAAACTGGGACATCTTCCTGGACTTCATCCATCAATCCGTACTTGAGGATTTCGCATCCGGTTTTGTAGATGAGAGTCTCATCCGGTGTCAATACATCTCCATGATGGTACAGGTGGAAAAGGTAGGGGCAGATCGGGCTGTACTTAGTCTTGCTGACGTGATCCGCCAATTTGGTGACCACTGTCGCGATAACTCTTCCCCAATGCACCACCCTCTCCTCCAGGCTTCCGAAAATTGTGTTGGCCACTGTTACGGTGACCCGGCTCGGCTTTTCCGGATAGAGTATCGGAATCATAAATTCCAATACTCTCCGGTGACGCTCGTTGATGCAGTCCGCGATTGCATAGCCCTCCTTAGCGTTGGGCGGATTCCGGAACTTCCCTGTTGCGAACTTATCCGCCCTGGAAGCCAAGCCGTTCTCGAACTTCCGGAACTGATACACCTCCGCCCAGACGTCTTCCGTCCATCCCTTCCTCTATCCTCTCACAGTTAGCTCGTACTGATTCGCCGTCCCATCAATGAGTTCCTGAATCAACTCATCCTTCTTCAAGTTCCAGGGTCTCTCTATCAGCCCTACGCATCCCATCCGTCGGAGATCCTCCTCCAACTCCTTCCGGACCTCCGGGTCATTTGGTATCGCCGGACAGACCATCCGGGCGATGACCGACACCCTCGCGGATCTCGGATTACTACTTTCCGCCATTCGGAATCCGGAAACTACTGGCCTCACCTCTCGCTATCCGTAAACGCACTCTCACCAAACTTTCTCTCAACTAGCTAAGCGCGAACGAGTTTGAAAACTCAAAAGATGAAGAGAGAAAGGCGGGTGGTGGTTTTTAAATAGCCAGAACAGCGCCTTCAGTTCCCGGATTGGAACCGAATTAGGGTTCTGTTCCCGAGGCGCGTCCCCTAGCCTCGTAGGTCGGATCCCTAGTCCGTAGGTGGCGGCGTTCCGGTTCATTTCCGGAAACCCTAACTTGGCCGGATCGGAAACTGGTTTCCGGATGAAGGCTTATTCCAAACGTAAGCTCTTCCGAAAAACAACTACCATTTCTTAACCTAAAGAAGTTTGAAAATTTCTACCTATTCCATCTATTCTACTCTATCTATACGGAACTTAGTTTTCCGTGTTGTGACATACCCTCTAGGGTGTTCAATTTTTTTTTAAATGGGTTGAATAGGAAATTGAATACCCTAGAGGAAATTGTCACAACACGGAAACCTAATTTCCGTATAGATAGAGTAGAATAGATGGAATAGATAGAGATTTTTAATTTTTTTTCGGTTAAGAAATGATAGATGTCTTCCGGAGAAGCTTACGTTTGGAATAAGCCTTCATCCGGAAATTAGTTTCCGATCCGACCAAGATTAGGGTTTCCGGAAATGGACCGGAGCGCCGCCACCTATGGACTAGGGATCCGGCCTACGAGGCTAGGGGACGCGCCTCGAGAACGGAAACCTAATCCAGTTCCAATCCGAGAACTCGTGGCACTGTTTTGGCTATTTAAAGGCCATCACCTGCCTTTCTCTCTCCATCTTTTGAGTTTCCAAACTCGTCCGCGCGTAGCTAATTGAGAGAAAGTCTGGTGAGAGTTCGATTACGGATAGAGAGAGGTGAGGCCGGATTAGGGTTTTCTTTGTCGGTGTAGCGATGGCAGAAACTAGTGCGGCGTGATCCGCAAAATCGTCGGTGGTTGCCCGGATGGTGAGTCAGTCCATACCGACAGACCCCACCGCTCGGCAGGAGTTGGAGCAGGATCTCCAGAGATTAGGGTGTGCCGGATTGATCGACCGGCCGTGGAATCTGAGAGGGGAAGAGTTGATTCAAGAATTGATCAACGGGACTTCGAACCAGTATGAGTTGACGGTGCGAGGGCAGCCCAAGGGGTGGACGGAGGACGTATGGGCGGAAGTCTACTCTTTCCGGAAGTTCGGAGACGGATTCGCCTCGCGGGCAGATAAGTACGCGACCGGAAAGTTCCGAAACCCTCCTCACGCGAAGGAAGGGTATGCGATTAGCGACTGCGTGGACGAGCGCCACAAGAGGGTGTTGAATTTCCTCATCCCGATACTGTATCCGGAAAAACCTACCCGGGTTACGGTTACGATGGCCAACACAATTTTCGGAGCGATGGAGGAGAGAGTGGTGCACTGGGGACGTATTATAGCACAGGTGGTGTCAAAACTCGCTGACCACGTATCCAAAAGCCGGTACAGCCCGATCAGCCCCTACCTTTTCCACATCTACCACCACGGTGACGTATTGACGACGGATGAGATGTTGGTGTACAACACCGGGTTGGAATTGCTCAAATATGACCTTACGGATGAGCTGGAGAAGGACGAGCCGATGGAGGCGGAGGAAGACGATCCGGAAGAGGAAGCCTTGGAGCGGAAGAAGCCCAGGCGGAAGTCGACGGATCCGGGTTCACGAGGGAAGCAACCTGAGATGGAACAACGGGAACCAAGCCCAGTTCCGGAAGAGGAGAAGCCACCTCTAAGGGAGTTCTTCGACATCGGGTTTGACTGGATGCATCAGGCCCAGAACCTACACCACAAGGCCATCCAGTTCATGGAAGAGGTGGCGACAGAACTGAACGTGCCACCCGCGGAGATCATCAAAGAAATTCGGCGGAGGCCGAATCCGGAAGTCATCCGTCAGAAGGACGAGCAGATTCGGGTCCTGGAGAGAAGCCGGGAGGAGGCGGAAAGCCGGAGGAACTGGGCACAAGGAGAATGCGAGGCGGCACAGAAAAATGAGAAAGATGCCATGCAGATGGTCCGGAACCTCCAAGCCCTGATCGAACAACCGGCGGAGGTTGTGAACAAAGCAAGACTCTACGACGCCCAACTGGTAGCAGGGGGACACGTGGCCGGATCCAAGATCGTAATGATCCTTATGGATTTCGAGGCCCGGATGCAAAGGGTACTTCAAGAAATGCAGACTCTGGTGGCTCGAGTTGATCCAGATAGGGCAATGGACTTCTTGACCTTTCCGGAAGCGGATCTCACCACCAACCCGTATCTCCAAACTCCGCCGAAACCAGTTGTGGGGATTCCGATACTGTCGAAACCAGGAGGACTACAGTCTCTCCTGAAGCCGTTTGTGCAGCGCGAATGGCTAGCTCAAAGGACATATTCTCCGGGACAGAGTCAAAGGGAGGGGCAGAACATTCCGGAACAAGGCGGAACTTCCACGCCGGATCAAACTCAGACACCGGAAGAAGGGATGCAGATCCGGGGTAATCTGCTCAACCGGATTGGAGCAGTGGAGAATCCAGCCAAGTCGCATCCGGCTGACTTTGTCCATATGCGGGAGGAAACACCAGCGAAGCCATCGTCCCCGGAGGCTATCAACGAGCCGATCAACTTGGATTCACCAGTCCGGGAGATGGAGATTCTTGAATCCGAGAAGGAGGACTTCGAGACGGAATCCGCGACAGAGACGGATGAGGAAGAAGACTCACCACCGAAGAAGCGGAAGATCCAGACACGAGCGGCCGGAAAGCTCACACCACTGCCGAAGACTAGGGCGAGGACATCTCAGGTGCAGACGGGGAGCAGCTCGAAGAAGACGAAGAAAGTAGAATTTAGAAGTTAAGTGTTTACTTAGGGTTTTCCGGAACGGATATTCCGTATGTGGGCCCGTTTCCGGAATTCCAGGGATAACTTACAGTAGCACTCCGGATATCTCGGATGCTTCTGTGGTTGGTTAGCTTGATTTTCGGTTGTCTTTTTCCTTTTTGTTTTGGTTTTAAATGGTGAGCAGGTCTGTTGCTCATTCATTCCATCCTTATGCAATTTCAGTTTTTATTTCATTTTCCTTACTTTGATCCAAGCCACTTAGTGAACTATCCATGTTTTAAAGTACTTTTTAAGGACTTGAGTGGTGTGTTTGTGTGCCTTGTAAGTTGTGAGGAACCGGGAAGGAGGAATCCGGATTCATGGTTGTTTTGATTTAGATCTTAGAAGAGGATCCTTGAAGGAGTTAGATCGGATTTGTGGGACTTGTGCATTTAGGGTCTTTAAATTACTAGAACAGTAATCCGATTGGAATGAAGAGGGTGAGGTTCCGGAACTATTCCTAGTTCCGTGCGGAATTAAGCAGCCGCCAAGGGGAATACCCCCACTTACCGGAAGATCCGCCAACTACAGCACCAACTACTTTTTCGTGGATTTTCTCTTGTGTCTATATCAGATGATTGTGTATCTGTCGTTGTAGTGGAGAGGGAGAACCGGATTCTGTGTGACCTGCTTTCTGGATAGGAAATCCGGAAAGCTGTGAGGAGACGGGAACCTACTTCGTAGCAACATTTAGATCTATTAAATGTCTTGGGTTGTTTTGTAGGTGTTAGAATATGTGATTAATAAGTGGTGGAGTCCCTGCCCCTTCAAAGAGTAAAAGCGGACCCCCTGAAGGTAAAACAGGGGTATTACAAACCGAAGAGTTACTGTATCCGGAATCCGGAAAAGGACGGATCCGGATTAGAAACCGGAAAGAAGTAAAGTTCCGGAAGAGGGAAAGAGAGGTTTTAGGTTCCCTTGGGGTGTTTTAGAGATAATCCGATTAAATCCAAATTCATAGCAACATAGTAGAGTCCCTGGGACGATTTTCCGTGTCATCTAACCACAATTGTGTGTTAAAGGTGCTTACCCCTAGATTACGCGTACGACAGAAATTCAATTTTCTTTTAAAAATGAATAGAATAGAAATTTGAATGTACCGTAGAGGATATTCAATTTTTTTTTAAATAGGTAGAATAGGAAATTGAATACGCTCTAGGATATTGAATTTTAAAAATAAAATGGGTAGAATAGGAAATTAAATACCCTTTAGGGTATTCAATATTTTTTTTAAATGGGTAGAATAGGAAAACTGAATACCCTGAAGGGTATTCAATTTGGAAAAAAAATGTGCACAATAGATATATATAGTACCCTCTACTCCTCTAGGGTATTCATTTTTTTTCTTAAATGGATGTTTCTTCAAATCCAATACCCTCAAGGATATTCCATTTTGAAAAAAAACTAGATAGAATACATATTGAATACCCTAGATTCCTAGAGGGTATTCAATTTTTTTAAAGAAATGGGTACAATACAAAATTGATTATCCTAGAGGGTATTCAATTTTTTTTTTAAATGGGTGGAACAGGAAATTGAATACCCTAAAGAAGTAAAGGGTATTCAATTTTTTCAAAAAATGGGTACAATAGGAAATTCAATACCCTAAAGGGTATTGAATTTTTTGTTAAAAAAGGGTAGAATAGGAATTTGAATACCCTAAAGGGTATTCAATTTTTTTTAAAAATGGGTAGACATTATTGAAAACCTAAATATAATGTACTCCATTTGCATTGTCCTATTACATGCACGTTCATATGACAATTCATACAACTTCTCACAGAACCTTATCAATCCAACATCCATCAACAAAAATTTATGCATTTTTGGTTAAAGCAGTTTATGTATTTCATATAAAAAATGATGGAAAAGATATACAATTTCCGGACACTATAGAATCCAAAATGTACATCCAATTGCATATAAATTGGTATATACTGGAAATGGAAAATAATACTATTTAGGCCATATGGTCCACAAACTTAAATCCTCACTTCTACGTTGATTAAATACTTCTACAGTTCTATAGTCTATATAGTACGCTCAAGTACTAATATGAATGTCGGAAGTGTTCATCTGGTATTGGCCAATTGTAAGAATTGGTAAATCGATTGGTAATTTCAGCCAAACTACCTCGTGAACCATTGTCTTCAATGCAAAGTCGCTCCAAGTATTGATGAAACACCATTGCCAAATCCTCATGGCTAAACTTTGTATGTCCTTGGGTTTCCCGGTGTAACTTGTGGTAGGCCACTGACATGCATTGTTTGTTGATCTTCTGAGCTATTCGATCCACCGCATATTCCTCTGATTTTCGTGATAAATTGGGAATGATTTCCACATCCGCATTTCGCTTATGCAAATATGCAATATTGGGGTCTACCCACCACCTCCTTCGCAAAACTTCTTCCTTCTCACCCGCAAATGTGAACGTGTACAAGGATTTGGGTGCTTCGCTACTTACGGAAGTCAAGCCCCAATCGCAAACTCCAATGTAGACTAGGGACTCGTCTTCGGGAAAGTGAAACATGATGTTGTCCGGGGAAATATCATTGTGGAGATGTCCAGCATTGTGCACTGCATTCATGATGTGCAGCAATGTCCATGCAAGCTCCGTGCGCTTCCTCCTCCAACGAGCGAGATGGAAAGCTCGAATCACCTCTTCGGGATTAGCGTTTGCACAAGCCAAAGCAATACCTATGTTGTCTGGATATTGCACATCCAAGTTCAACATTTACCGCAGTGTTCCGCCGTTCCACCAGTATGAATACCCTTCGTTGTTTGTTGCATGCACTGCATAAAATCGTATGACTCCATCATGTGGAATCCTCACCACCATTGACTCGTTTTGGTGTTCCAATTTTGCGAGTTTTGGTTGTATACTATGTTGGCGAGATACCTTTGATGCAAACTCCCAAAATACGGGTATCCCAGGACATCCTTCAATTCGGACCCTACGAATTGTTGCATACCCGCCCATCATGACTTTGTCATCTTGTGCAATCACCCTTGCTGTTTCTGGAAGCGCTACGAGATGCCGTCGCCCCTTCTGCAATTCCGCCATTCCCTCAACGCTCTTCCACCAAAACATTGACCCTTGCCTATTCCGTGAATTAGCAAATGGACGGCACCGTTGAATAAACAAATCTGCCCTGAGAATGACTTGCTCAAAGTCTGCATCCTGTGCACGGTAGCTCTTGCTGAATTTTTCTACAATCACTTTGGCATTCCAAAATGCATCGTTCACCCTGTTCGCCAAGAATTTGTTGAAGTGCGGTTTGTCCATCTCATGCCTCCATTGCGGAACGTTCAGTGCTTCTAACATCTTCTGCGTCATGTCGTCTTTGAATTTTTGAATGCATTCCTCTTGATATCTAACATATTTGCTATCCAGGGACGTGGTGGTTTCGGACTCATAAAACTTTACAGTAAATTCGATCAAAAATTCTTTGCAAGCATCTGTGGGATATTCCTTAGTTATCCTAGCTTCTTCATCATCTGACAGCACCCGCTTGCCTTTCCCTCTCTTCTTTGGCCTCGGCATCTTGCTGAACTGTACTATCAATGAATATTCAAAAGATGAAATTGAACTCGGGATTTCACTTCAAATCAAAAATAATGCATACACCGTCAGTCCGTCACGCCAAAACTGAAAAAAACAGCAATAAGGGGCCCCCTATAATCCGACTCTTGCCTTCCCTAAGAAAAGAGCCAATGGAGGATAAACCACCAAGCTCTCCGCTCCTCTTGTTAAACACAAGGGAGAAGGCAAGAGTGAGGGCAGTCGGGCCGTCCGCCACTCTTATACTTGTCGGACGGCCTTCTCGACAATCGGCCCGATTCTCCGCCGTCCGATCAGTCGGTCGCGACTCGGCCGTCCGATGAAGCCGACTGATCGGACGGCTGTAACGGGTATCCGACAGGTTTTCGGACGGTTACAGGTCGGATGCAGCGGTTCTCGGATGGGTGATTCGAACGGGTTTTGTGACAGTTCGGTCGGCCGGGTTGTCGGTCAGGGACGCAAAGATTCTCGGACGGCTGTGTCGAACGGGGTATCGGACGGGTGGTTCGTCCGGGTTTTGGAAAGTTCAGTCGTCTGGGTTCTCGGTCGGGGTCAGGGTCGGACGGGGTTCCCAGTGGGGACAGATTCAAACTACATATGTTAGAGGTCTAATACCAAAAAAAAAAAAAAAAATATCACGAATGGAGTTCAAGATTATAATGTTTGACCATGAGGGTGCTAGAACTGCTAAAATCTTTCAATCTTCTTCCATTGAAAGATAAATCTAAAAATTTGGTGACCAAAACAATATGAGGTTAAACTGTTAAACAGTTAAAGGGCCTAATAGCCCTAACTTGTATAACCCCAATCAATTTATGGCTTCTTCAAATGTACTCCACAATTTTATTAAATGGATTTTGAATGTGAATTTTCCTCCAAGATCTAGTATATTTGAGGCTCATTTTGAAGAGCTCTCAACAGAAAGGGAAGTCAAGATTGCAAATTTGCAATGGGTACCCTTGTACAAAAACTTGAATAGAAAAACCACTATCATTTATTTTCAAGATCGGACTTTTGTAGCTAAAACTAGACTTGTAGAAGAATTTTCTAAAAGTATGAAGTACTAAAAATAGCAACTTGGTTAGGTTTTATTGAACTTCAAAGTTCTGCAAACACCACATTTGTGTGGCTTTGGCATTTAGAGGTTAACACTTGGAAAAAAATTGGAAATGAATGACAAGTACACTAAGAGACCAAAAAAATGAGGAATGAACGACAAAAAAACTTGAAGCCCTAAAAATTGAAGAATGACTAACAAGATCAGAAAACCCCCAAAAAATAGGGATGGCATGACAAGGAAAAAATAAGCCAAAAAAAAATTGAGAATGAACGACCAGGAAAAGGAAAGTCCGAAAACATGGAGATTGGGGAATGCATGACAAGACAACATAAAGCCCAAAAAATTGGGGAATTCATGCCAAGGGAACATGAGGCCCAAAAAAATTGGGAATGAATGATCACGAAACAAAAAACCCAAAAAAATGTGCAAGTTCATGACAAGGAAACATAAAGCAAAAAAAAATTGGAAAAGAATGATGGTCCTCTGAAAACAAATAAGGATGGGGAATGAATGATAATGAAACTTCGGTTTTTCTGCGATAGGGTCTTTCATTTGTTGTCCAAGTACTGAAACTCTAAATTTAATAAAAATTGGAAATGAATGGAAAGGAAACTAAAAGCAAAAAAGGTGGATGGAATGAATGATAATGAAACAGAAGCAAAAAAAGAAGAAGGGGAGGTAATATAAATCCACCACCAAAACTAGAAACAATACCAATTTATGCTTTGGATTTAAATGTGAAGTTTTCATTCACTCAATTTGGACTCCAAGCATGATTCAGAATGTATGGACTATGTTTGGGGGGGCACAATGTGATGCGTCAATCATTTCTTGGAAAAATAACTTATACAATGCATTTTTTGAGGTCAATACGGAAGTCATTATGTTCTTTGTTGGAGATTTACATACGCCACTCAGTTGTAGAACGCGGACCGATACCATATGTATATTAAAAAAAAACATTGGTTATACAACAATGGTATTCAAGGATAATACCATCACATGGCTACCAATGTACTTCTATATGGACATAAAAACTTAATCCCGCTAACTTAGAAAATCAAGAACTGCAATTCCCCAACATCACTGTACAATGCTTGCCGACAACAACAATCCACGGCCATTACCATCAATGGATAAGGTGCTCAGGCTTGCACTATAAGACAAAACACCGCTTCACTCTGAATCAGAATCGGTATCATCTCTCTTATTTGGGCCTCTAGAACCACACCCATAAACACCAAGATATGGTCCTCCTCCGTAGGTGTCTCCCTGTCCACTTGGAGCCACTCCTTTTTCGTAATTTGGGCAGTAAGGACCTCCAAAAGGAGGAGGAGCAGGAATGGGAACATTGTGTTGAGACCCTCCTTCACTTGAACCACCATAATAAGAACCTCCATCATGATGATATGAAGCGGGTGTAGTACTCCCAAGATAGTATTGGGAGCCACCTTGGCTAGCATCGTCATACCGCGTGCTTCGAGAGCCACCTTGGGATGCATTACTGTATTGTGAACTTCTTCCTGAATCTTGTGGGGCACGTGAACCACGGTCAAGGTGGTGCGATCGGTCATGCCCATGTTGTCGACCACGGTCCTCCACGCTACGACGCATTGCCTCTCGCATCTGTTCCTCGTACTCAATGTCTTCGCGAGCTTCTCGCCGTTTGTGTCTCTCTCCAAATGTCACAGGTGCTTCAACATCGGGGAACATCATCGTCGTCCAAAACATCCAGGGTTGTCATAACGGGCGAGTTAGGGTCATCGGACGTCCCGGACGGACGGGCAAACCGGACCGGACGGACGGTCCGGACCAACTGGACGGCCTCAATTTCTCAAAGTTGTGGAATTTTTTTCAATGACACGTCAGCTTGGACAGCTGGATCCAGGGGCGGGGACTTCTTCAGTCAGGGCGCGGACTTCGGCGCGTGAGGGCGCGGACTCCTTCAAGCAAGGCGGGGACATCAGTAGTGAGCGTCCAGGGCGTGGACTCCTTCATTCAGGGCGCGGACTTCAGCGCTTCAGGGCGCGGACTCCTCGAATCAGGACGGGGACTTCAGTGTGAGCGTCAGGGCGCGGACTCCTTCAAGCAGGGCGCGG